>NW_021034765.1:0-15007 GCF_004153795.1 Camellia sinensis
AAATAAACCTTTGTTTGAGGCCCCTCATCAACATTGTATGAAGGGTTCTCCTCATGTTTTGAGGGCAAGAAGCTATCACTTGCCTCTTTAACTCTCTTTTAGGTCCAATTTCACATAATATTTAAGGCTTATTTGTGAGCATTTCTTGGCACTCGACCAAATCATGTAAATATCTTGTTTTGAGTCTCCTTTCAACATTTGTTGAAGGTCTCCCCTGTTTTTGAGGCCTCCCTATACCACTTTTCTCTTTACCCCCTCTTTTAGGCCTTTTCTTTGCATGATAGATTGGCCCTTATTGTGTTATATTTTTCACGTCGGCTTTATATAAACTTCTAAAGTGCCTTATTTTGAGCCCTTCTTCAACTTTGTTGAGGGCTTCTTGCCATTGGGCCACTGCTGTCCCTTGTGGTTTTAATTCTCTCTTTTTAGGGCCATTTTTTTAACATGATAGATTAAGCCCTATTTAGTGTTTCCATTGTTGAGACTGTTATAAACTGGAAATATAAGCATGTTTTGGGACTTTCTTAGGCATCTGTCTCATGCTTCATTGATCAAATTAATGCAGCTTTGGTATAGCTGTAAGTCATTCTATGTGTCTAGTTCGAATTCGGCGGTTCATGTTCCATCATCGGAGTGCCATTTCCATGTTTCGCGGGCTGTTTTGATCATATTTCAGCGGCTGAAATCCACATGTTTGCATATCATATTCCATGCCTTGCCATGCTTGGGTAGAGTGTGCATTTTGATGCCTTTAGGCTTGGTCCTCAGTTTGCGTGCATTATGCAACCATTTCCGATGTCTCATTTTCATCTAATGCTACTGATGTGAGTGTGGCTGAGGTCCTACTCATGGTTGGTGTAAAGTCCATTTCTTGCATTGTCATGCTTCATTTACAATAGCTATTGTGTATGCTAGGTTGTTGTACGCATGTGTGTATGCCATTTACTTGCGCATTGTGTATCTCATTTCATAGCATTGTGTATGTTGGATTTGCATTTAGAATTGTCATTCATGCATGTCATGCATATTGCATTTGTGTTTGGATTACGGAGTTAGCCCAGACACGGGAAAACGATGGGTATCGTTTTCGTACTTCGAGTGACGGAACGTGTTCTCAATTCCCAGTCACCGATCATCTTCGTGATTTCCATGATGGAGTTTAGTTCTTGTTGTGTTTATATGTGCATTTCATTTCTATTATTGAGTCGTGCAATTCGACTCCTCGGCCATACATTGCATCGATATGCGTGATGGGGCGCACTATAGGATTGAGGATTACACTACCTTGAAGAGTAGTCATGGCATACATATGTGAAAACTACTTTTGGTCCATGCCCTGTTGTTGCTCTCTGTTGCAGCAAATCAGAAATCGGCAGCCTTCCGGAGCTCTGTACACTGCATTCAAAACAATGCACAAACAGAGGCAAACCGGGCATGCGCGAAGGAATTCTCCGCAACTAAAGCAACCCGAGATCGCGATCATTCATCATTCCGAAGCCCAGCATTTGAGCGTCCCTGCTGCCATGCCATGTATTGCTTTCCCCTATGATTTAATTGTGTTATCACTTAGGGTTTGTACATATTTGGACTCGTAATTATTTCATTTGGGACTGATATTATTTTATTCGGACCCTCTGCGCGAGGCAATGTTGTAAAATGTGGCGTGCTGTGTGATGTATGTCTTCCAAGCCCACGTCTTTCCCTTTTATTTACCTCGCTTATGATGGTTAGATTAGGGCATGTTTTCAATTAGCATACAGTATGATAGCATGTTTTGCATTCATTCATATTGTATTGCATGCACCGGGCTCGGCGCATCATACTAACTGCATTCGTATTTCAATTCCAAGTTGAATACATGTTAGCTGTAGCATTTCATATGCCATGTTTAGAATAGCCGAGCCTATCTTAGTTGCATTTTGCATGTGTTGCATTAGGCATTTCTTATAATTAGGATCATGCATGATTTTCTAATTAGCTTCTGTTTTGGCTTGGAGTACTCGGTAAGTTTTGTGCTTTAGCATCCTTACATGTATGTGAGTGACTGCATGAATAGCTATGCTTACCATGAGGCTATATTGCTTATGTGATATAACTGCTTGAATGCTTGTGGGTGAAGGTTGGTTATTTGGATTGGAACAATTCCATCACTGTGGATTTTAAGCCACTAGATAGTGGCAAACCATGTTTCTAAGCTCACCCGAGGGTGGCAAAATCTGCATTTTAAGCCTACTTGCGGTAGTAGCAAACCACTTTCAAAAAACAAACATGAATGTTTTGTTCCAATTCAGGCGACCAGTCTATACTTGTATGCTGTGCGCATCACATAGTAAATCTAGGCTAATAACCGCGAATAAGAACGCATAATGTTTTCAAAAATAGATATCATGGTTAGTTAGAGGCCGATCTTTGATCGGTGCAAGCGGGGGTGCTCACGAAGTGACCTTCCCAATCGTACCCAAGTTCCCGAGCCGAGGCAACTTTGGTGATGACGGACCGTGGCCTTAGGCAACGAGTCGGGGTTTCCTAAATTTCCCAAAATAAAAACATTTAGGTGGCGACTCTGTATCTTGGCAAAAGCAGTCCATGTGTGGCACTTCTCTTTCAAAATTTGTTTTCTCAAAAATAATTTGCCGGATTTGGACTCTTTGGTTCAGATTTAGAACTGTGACAATTTGAGAGTCCGAACTGTAGTGAGCCTAATACGAATGGAACGGGGGACTCACCCTCCCAGGGCGTTCGGGGACGTCTACAAAATCCATTAAGATTTGTGTTTGTTTGTGGTTTCTGGTTGCTTTCTCTCTCTCTCTCTCGTCGATTTTGGTTTCTGGTTCATGTAGGCTTAGGATTTATGGGTTGATGAAGAGAAGTGGGTGGGGGCCCTTAACAGATTCTAAACGTTTTTTTTTTAATACTATTTTTAGGTTTATGTTTTTAAAACTATTTTTGGTCCTTTTTTGTTGCTTCATTGGCTAGTTTTGATTGTAATATCATACATTAATCAAAGAAAAATGAAAAGAATGAAAAAAGTGATTACTGGTTAATTATAGGAAACATATTACATTAGTAGAATCTTTAAAAAACAATTACAAATCAATGATAAATGATTTGAGTTACCATTTTTGCCATGACATATGTTTGTTGTTTGATAGCATGTAACTACTTTTTTGTGGGTCTTATGTTGTTTGTTTGCTATTTCTAGCAGTGGCATTTCCTTCAAAATTGTTTGCTCTTTGAAGGGTCCCCTATATTCTCACACGTGTTGGGATCATCCATATCCAGGGTAGAAGAGAGGAAGCAACTGGCAAGCCTTGGATTGTTAAAGTCAACAATGACAATAAATAAATGAAATGAAAAGGTAAAATAACATTTGTTAGGAATGAATTTCGCTAGTAAATTTATATACACAATGAATCTTATATTTACACATGACATATGTTTGTTGGATTCCCAGAATGAAATGGTATTGGTCACTGATTCTCTTCAAAATTGTAGATTCATTTATTATATTTTGGGGTATTGGTCACTAATTCTGTGAATGTTTGTTGGAACTATAATCATTGTTCGAGTCACTAATTTCTGCCTGATTATGTTTCTTTTCTTTTTTGAAGATTCAGTTTTACCTGTCCTAATGGATTTCATGTTTTTAAAACTGTTTTTGGACCAAAATATGGGCTTGAAGGGCATTGGATTATCTCAAACTTCTTAGTGCTTAGGTGTGAATGCCTTCATTAATTTTAACTTAGATTCCTCTTTTGGCTCTTTTTGTTTGATTGCGGATATTGTTATCTAGCTGAGACTGCTGCTAAAGTCCTAGAGGGAGAAATGTTGAGAGTGACACTATCAAAACCAAAGAATGGTAACGCACAGCATCAACGAGTTGTAGTTGTTGTTCCTTTGCGCTCTGGTTTCCGACCTGCAATTGAGACCTTAAGGGAATTGTATGGAGTAATAGTTGGTTCATAACCATGTTATTATTCAATTGTATGCTGCAATGTAATTCCAACAGATTTTATTTTGTTAAGCTTTTTCAACATAATATCGTAAACAGTTTTGAGTAAAAAAAAAAAAAAAACCTTAAACATCATGTCCAGATTATTGACTCTGGAAATGTAGAATTGAATGACATTGGAACCATTGGAACCAAGTGACCAACATTATATGCCTGATTGATGTTGCAACAAAGAAATTTGTCAAAAGTTGGAATTTGGGAGAGAGAGAGACCTTGAGGAAAGTTAGGGGGCCACAGCTTTGCATGACTCCTTCCTGTACACCATCAACTAAAAAGAAAGCAATGGGAGCATTTGTGCAGTTTTTCTGACCAGACCATTGTATGGCAGTAACCCATTTGTAATTCCCTGCCCAATCCAAAACACACCATGATTGCAAATGCAGCCAAAGAGACTACCCCATGGTTTCAAAAACAACTACCCAATGGTTTCAAAAAACCATACATGAACAATCAAACATTAAAAAAACATTAAACTATAGTACCGATACATGAACCATACATCCAAAACAAACATTAAAAAAGCCGTACATCAACTAACAAACATTAAAAAAACTACCTCAATCTGTTTGAAAATAATAAAAGACAAAATAGTACAACATAATTAGTACCGACGATTGAGCTACCATAATAAAACAACAAGTACAAGCATTGTGGCAACCACGGTTACTGACATCCTACTGAAGTACAACGACAAACAAAAGTACCAACAAAAGGATCATAATAGTAAAACAAAGAAAAACGTTAGATCCACAACAAACCTAAAACAACCACTTCCCACCAATACGAGGCACTTGTGTAGGTGTAAGATGCTGTACCCCACCATCATAGTCATCTACGTAGAAGAAGGAGCCCCTATGATTATCCCAATTAGGACAACGGAAAAAATAACGACCGTTGTTTGCTTATGTACAAGCCATAATCACCAACATTGGACCAGCGCCTGTAGACGTCCCCGAACGTCCTGGGAAAATCCTGTTTTGTCCATTGGGCTCACTATAGTTCGGACTCAATGTCACGGTTCTTAATTTGATCTCGCAAAGTGCAATGCGAGATTAATAAATCACCAAAGAGTCCAAATCCGGCAAATCGTTTTGAAAAATTGATTTTTAGAAAGAGGTGCCAAACATGGACTGTTTTGCCAGATACAGAGTCGCCACCTAAATATTTTATTTTGGGAGAATTTAGGAAACCCTGACTCGTGCCTAAGGCCACATGTCCGTCGTCACCAAAGTTGTCTCGACTCGGGAACTTGGGTACGATTGGGAAAGGTCATGCAATGAGCACCCCCGTTCACTCGATCAAAGATCGGCCACTACTAAACATGATATCTTGTTTTTGAAAACCTATGTGCTCTTATTCCGGTTTATTAGCCTAGAATTGCTATGTGATGCGCACAGCATACAAGTATAGACTGGATCGTCTAAGTTGGAACAAAACATCTCATGTTTGTTTTTGAAAGTGGTTTACTACTCGCAAGTAGGCTAAAATTCGGATTTTGCCACCCTTAAGTGGGCTTAGAAACATGGTGATTTGCCACTCTCAAGTGGGCTTAAAACTCGCAATCGATGAATTGTTCCAATTTAAATAACACAACCTTCACCCACAGTCATTCAGGCAGGTATATCACATATGCAGTTAGCCTCATGACAAGCATGTTATCATGGCAGTCACTCATACACATGCAAGGATGCTAAAGCATAAGCACTCACCGAGTACTCCAAGCCAAAACAGAAACTAGTTAGTAATCAATGCATGATCCTAGTTCATGTTAAGACGGCTAATGCAACATAAGCAAAATGCAACTAAGATAGGCTCAGCTATTCTAAGATGGCATATGAGATGCTACAAATAACATGTATTCAACTCGGAATTGACATACAATGCAGTTAGTATGATGCGCCGAGCTCGGTGCATGCAAGACAGATGAATGGATGCAAACATACGAGCATAAGGATACTAATTGAAACATGCCCTAAAACTAACCATCGTAAGCTGGTAAATAAAATGGAGAAAGAAATGGGGGTTGGAAGACATGCATCACACACACGCACACTTATTACAAAATTCACCCTCTCGACGGAGGGTCAGAATGAATAATACAGAACCAACTGGCTAATCTAAGCTAATCTAATTAAACTAGTTATTACACAATGAAATGAATAACAAGTTACAACTACTTATTACACAACATTAACTAAGTAAGAAATCTAAATGAGCATGAAAACTAAATGAATGTGGGCTGCCCCAGCTCTGCTTTGAATGACAAATGATGCATGCACGCTTGAATTGCCTTGTTCGGAAATTCCTCGCGACGGCCCGACTTGCCTCTGTTTGCAATTGACCATAGAACACTGCACAAAGCTTCAGAAGGCTGAAACTCCACCCTGGGAATCTGTGGGAAGGCTGCCGACCAGCTATTGGCCTTGGAGACCACCTGCTGATCACTTTTGTGGTGAAAAACCAGAAAAAGTGGTCGGCCAACCACTAAATCTGATCGGCTGACCAGTTTCAGCCCCTGGTTTCTGGTTTTCTGCAACAGAAGGCAAGAAAGAGAGATGGCAAAGTATTCGTAACACATGTGTGCACGACCACTCTCCCTATCATTGCATAAGCTCAATGGAGTATGGTTCTCGACTCTCGGACCACCAATCACGCATCTCGATGCATGATGGCCGAGGAGCCCAAGTGCACCATTCGATATGAAGATGAATGCACACACGAATACATAAAGCCTAAAACTCCATTATGTATAGTCAAGAGTGCCAACGACCAAGAATTGAGGCACGTTTCATCACTTCAAGTATGAAACGTCCCTCTTTTCCCGTGTTTGGACTAACACCTATTCCAAACACAAATGCAAAGCAAGCATGGCATACACAATGTGACTCAAGTATGCAACTCAATGCAATATGACTTAGACATGCAAACATGTAAGGAATAAGCATACAAACATGGAATTAACATACTAGCATACATAATGCTATGAATTACATGGCATACACAATGCTCATGACAACTAGCATACACAATGCAAATAGTAACTAGCATACGCAATGCAATGAACGTGGCATATGCAATGATCAATCATGCGACAACATGGCATACTCAATGCTATGAACTACATGGCATACACAATGCACAATGGACTTAAACCAAAATGGATAGGCCCCAGCCATGTCCAAATCAGTGGCCATAACACCAAGATAAAAGCACCGAAATGCAAAGCATGCATGCACAATACATTGGCTAATCAAGTAGGCCAAAGAGCACAACTCTCAAGAGTGCTCAAGGAGTGATAAAAGTGGAAGTATAACAATGCTAAGTGCACTAAAATGAAGTAAGAAATGATGCTAAATCATTCAAACAACACAAGTATGACATGCTAGGACCCTAAGGCATGGAAGCTAGCAAAGAGGACTACAAAGGAGGCATGCAATGCATGGCACAAATGCATGAACTAAGCATGGACAGAGCTCAAATAGGTCAAAATAAGGACCCAAACATGCTGAGATGATGGCTCAAATACCTAGGCATGCAAGCATACAAACTAAGCCATAAACTAGGCAATAATGTACAACACTTAAAGGCATTCAAAGCATGAATGAAGTGAGGACATGGAAAGTCCATATACTCTGAAATCAAGTATTAAATGATGCCAAATCATCCAAAAAGCTCAAAGATAGCATGCGTGAAGCATCGAAACACAAAGCTAGCATGGCCAATTGCACTATAGTATACAAAGTATGAGGCATATGACAAAGGCAACCCAAAACAGTCCTAGAACATGTTAAAATGAGTCTAAAACATGTATGAATGGAAGCCAAAATGTGCTAGCATGAAGGGTATAAGGTATGGTGTATGTAAGGCAAATAGGGTACTACACCTATTAGGACCAAACATGATATGACTTAAGCACCAAAAATCAGAGTTATATTATGGCAAAATAACCCCAAATAATCACTGAAATGATGGCTCGCAAGCTATGGCATGAATGCATACACAATGGCTCACGTTAAGGCATAAAGGACCAACCCTCCAATGCATTGATTGAGTGACAAATGTGAATGTATGGCCATGAAAAATGGACTGAAATCACATTATGAATGATGCCAAATCATTGAAATAAGCCAAGTAGAGCATGCTAGATGACTCAATACACAAAGCTTACAAGCAAGATTGAACCAAAGCTATGCAAAACAAGTCATGGATGACCAAGACAACTAAAATTAGATCTCAAGCATACCAAAACATGGATAAAAGCTTCTTGAAGTCAAGCCAAAAGCATGCTAAAAGGACATGTCACAATATGACGCATGTTAGGCTATTTCATGGGATTGCATGGCAAGTGTATGGAGCATGCAAAGGCTAACCAAACCAAACCTAAACAGAGGTATGGCATGATAAAATAAGCCCAAGAACATGCTGAAATGGACATAACATAGGCTAAAATGACATGCCACTTCAAGGAGCATACAAGGCTAGTGTGTGTGATTTACACTACAAGTGTATAAGGCATGCAAGAGCCAAACAAACCAAGCAAAAACAGATCTAAGGCATGTTAAAACTACACCAAAAATCTACTAAGATGGCCCAAAAACAAGCTAGAAACACATGCTCAAACATGAGGCATACAAGACTAGATTGTGTGATTTACACTACAAGTGTATTAACCATGCAAGGGGTGACCAAACTAAGCAAAAACAGTGACATGCCTCAGCAAAATAACCACAAATACAAGCTAATACATGGCCAACACACACTTACCAAAGGTGCTCAAACATGAGACAAATAAAGCATGTATTGAAGACACAAAGGAGAGGGGATGGTCCTCTCCTTCTTAGGACCTTAAAACACCATCCCCACCAGTGGTGAGAAGGCCAATACAAGGTGGTCCCGAAGCTCACAAAAGAGGCACAAAAATAAGCCCAAACAAGGCCTAAAAGGGGGTAAACAACCCCAAACGAAAAAGTGACCTTAAACAAACTTTTTAAGCATGCAAAAACAGAAATTTTTCCAATTAAGAGCTAAGCTTAAAATAGTATGCAAATAAGGCTAAAAGCTTAAGCAAAAATGAGGATTTAAGGGTTGAAAACTCACCCTTGATAACCCTCTTCAAAGCTGCAACTCCAGCAACCTCTTTGAACCCAAACCAGTCCAAAAACTCCAGAAACAACTCCTAGGTGCCTCAGCAACAAAAGGATGATGTTTGGATAGGAGGTTGTGTGCACAAAAGTGTGAAGAATGGTCACTTTAAGGTACAAAACAAGAGGGAAATGGAGGATTATAGATATAGATGATATGTATAGCTCAAGCCCAAAATTCTAAACCCTAAGAAGGGAGAGAGGCCTCCCCTCTTGTAGAGAAACAACTCTCAAGCTTCTTGGACAAGCTAAGAGCTTGTTTAAATCCCTCCATACAGTCTGTGCCCTCTAGCTGGCACAGGTGGCATCCACAGACTTTGCAAAATCTACAGGAAGGCCGTCGACCAGAAAAAGTAGTCGCCCTGCTACTTTTACTGGTCGGACGACCAATTTTTCTGGTTTCCAAAAAAAAAGTGGTCGGCCAGGGTAATTGGTGGTCTCCACACTGAAAGAAAGCCAGTAGTGTGGTGGGAAACCAGAAAATGTGGCCCAAAGACCCAGAAAATCAGTTTCCCGACCAGAAAATCGGCTGGTGGGGAGAAAAGTTGTCTCCAAGGATAAAAGCTGGTTTCCAGGGGTAATTGGTGGTCTCCACACTGAAAGAAAGCCAGTGGTATGGTGGGAAACCAGAAAATGTGGCCCAAAGACCTAGAAAACCAGTTTCCTGACCAGAAAATCGACTGGCGGGAAGAAAAGTGGTCTCCAAGGATAAAAGCTGGTTTCCCACCCTTGTACTAAACATGGACAGTAAGGTTTGTACCCAAGACAAACCAAAGCGGATGCGAGACGAGGTTTTGGGAGGCAAGACGCGCGGCCGGGTGCCTCGAAAACTAGCTGTCGAGCACCGAAAGTGGCGTATGACCACAAAAGTGGTCTCCTAGACCACAGTGTCCCTCTAGACAGAGGAAACAAGGTATGTTCCAAAAACCGTGCCAAACGGAGAATGTTAAGCAGTCCCGAGACAAGGCACACAGCCGAAGGCTCCAAAAACCGGAAACTAGTCTCCAAACGGGAAAAGTGGCCTACGACCACGAAAAGTAGTCTACGACCACAAAGAGATGGTCTACGAGACCTCTCCCTCCCTCTGGGAAGGGACACAAGGCTTGGTCCACAAACCGAGCCGAAGCACATAGAGTTCGGAGACTCGGAGGCAAGGCTCCCAGCCAAAACTCCGAAGCTCGAAATGAGCACAACACGCACTATCATCGAGCGCTCAATCGATGACGTCTGAGTCTTAAGGTCGGTCAAAAATGGGGTGTCTATAGCGCCACATGAACAATTTGGTGTCACCTTCATCTGCATATGATGTCAAATTAGCAATCCCATTTTGAAATATATAAAATAAAACAATTTATAATGTGAAGTTTAGATACATAAAAAGTGTTTACTGTACAACCACATTGATTAACCTACTTTGATTATGTGGTCCATTTTTTTCAATTACCAAAAAGCATCTAACTAGTTGTAATCTACCTATTATTGTATGCTTCCCACATAGATGCTGCAACCTCATCTCGCTATTGTCCCATCTGCAGTAGTTGTTCACATGACATGTTGACATGGTTGTATTGTTGCATAGTTGGTACTCCATCTTCATTTCCATGGACATTTTCAACTCCAACTTCACCCTGAACTTCACTTGCACCTTCACCTCCACCTTTACCTTCATCTTTATCTTCGTCTTCATCGTCATCTTCATCTTCTTCACTTGATTCTTCTGGATCGAAATATTCATCCTGCTCTTGCACCGTCTGGATCCAATTGTGGAGAACACAACATGCCATAACAATTGGCCCTTGCCGTACCATATCATACTGTGACATGTGTTTCAATAATGGAAACCATTGCTTCAACACTCCAAAGGTTCTTTCTATAACATTCCTCAAAGAAGAATATCTATGGTTGAACAACTCCTTTGGACCATAATAGCGACGCCGCTTATTGAACTCCTGCAAATGGTATTTTTGGCCACGATATGAGGCTACGTACCCGGGCATGTGTGTATACCCAGCATCAACGAGATAATACTTGTCTACAGTAAAACACTTACAGTAAGAACAAATAATGGCATATTTGGTGATCACAAAAATAGAATAAAAAAAATTAAAAAAAAAACTATACTTACTAGGTGGCGGGTGTGGAAAATCAACGGTAGTTGTGGTAAGTGCTTGTAAAAAAATTCTCGAATCATGTGCATTACCTTCCCAACCAGTGTATGCAAATGTAAACTTCATGTCAAATGAACTTGCAGCCATCACATTTTGAGTATTCACTTTTCTACCTCGATATGGCATTTGGTCAGTTTCTGGTGCCACAACAGCAATATGTGTGCCATCTATGGCCCCTATACAGTCCTACATGACATAAATTTTGAATGCTTTTAAGGAACCAAAATTTTGGCCAACCTTTTGATCCTTTGGTATATTCATGCATGTAATGTAGTGTACTTATTGTCACAGCTATATTAGATCATGAACATATTCATTTCATCATAACTTTGAATTAATTTATCAATTTAATCTTCAAGCCATGTAAAATAATTCAAATCAACTGGCATTTATGTTACCTTAAACCATGGCCAGTAGCATCTGTCATTTCAAATTTTAGGAGGGGTTACAGCTATGTTCGGTGGTTGGATTACAAATGGCGCAAGATTTCCCAACGCTCGCATCATAAGTACGAAATGTTGATGAATTGTCTCATTTGAGTGCTGAAATCGATCTCCAGCATTTCTTGTGCCTAAACTTTGACCACAGATAAATAAAAACATAGCCAATGACTCTTCCAGTGACAATCTCATGTTTGACCAGTCTACAACATTTTTATGAACAATCTGTTTAACCAATTCCATAAATGTCGTGACTTCCATACGCAATTGGTTACGGATTGATTTCAGATTTCCACTTAGTAAGAATTTTATGTACTGATCACCGGTGTATGGACAATTACGTTGCGGTTGTCTCGTAGGAATGTCACTTGTTAGTTGACAAACCATGTGTAAGTCCATCACATCATCGTCATCCTCACTATACGGGTCATACATATTGTTTGGTTGCCCTCCATTGGGTCGTGATGACGACATCTAAATCGGAAAGTGTAAAACAATCAAGGTATTAACTTTAATGATATGAGTATAGCACTAAAATTTTAACAAACACATGTAAAAGAGCATGGTCGGAATAGTATGAAATAAGAAACATTGGCATGCGCAATTAATGATAGTATTGCAACAACAAAGAAGGGGGGAAATAAATTAGGACAACATAGTGCTCAGTCTAAATCGAAACCATATAGAAAGCAGGAAATAACAAATTGGGGCAACACCCAACATAGTCTAAACCGAAAGGAAAACAAAAAAAAAAAAAACAAAACAAAACAAAAGCAAGTTATAAAAAAAAAATAAACCCAAACAATTCTGCAAGCATCTTCATTTCCTTGTCACAAAGTATGTCGACCTTCACCTCCAACCGAACTGTGGGATGACCAAGTTTCTCATAAACTGAGGATCCAAAGGTACCTCATTTTCGGTTCCATGGTCATAGACATGGTTCGCCATTCTAGTGATGTGAACATGTTCATGGTCTTCAAAAAGAAGCTCGGATCTAGGGCCATTGATTTTAGGATGGCCATACATGATGAAACGGAGTACGCATTAGCTGCCCCAGCATTTGCCTCTGCTTGAAGGTAAAACCGTTCATGTGCGTCACATGAACGTTGCCATGATTGCAATGTATCATCCATTCTTGGGTTCTTGCTGGACTGACCTTGCCCACTAGACTTACGCTTACTTTTGGAAAGTGCAAGATTCATCTACTACACCTTTCCCCGACGTATATGCATGAAAGCGTTCATTCATTTCTCGCTCGTCATCAGATTTGGGTGCACCCTGACGAGAGGAACGGGCAAAAGCGCCAGTGGCAAATGACTTGGAAAATATTTCTGACATTAGTTCATAATGTTCAAGGCCTTGTTTGAATGTTTTGCATTTGTGTGCCTACAGTTGTAAACTTAATTAATCATTTAAAAAAATATTTCTCTATACACGATGGTTGTGGTAATATGTATGCCCAAAATAAGTACCTGAACAATAATTTCCCCAAACATCATCTGGGTGACAGCTTTGAGTTATTGGATCCCAGGCCCAAAACCCGTTGTGGTTTTTTAGAGCCAACAACTCTTTGTAGTTCGCCTGCCAAAACGCGGCGACTTACCTTCATTTTTAGCCCAAAATTTTTTCAACCTTTTAGTCATCTCCTCATTCAATGTTTGCCATTGCTTTGGGTAAAAAACTTCTATCTTTCGTTGACATGCAATACCCTTTTTCTTAATTTCGTCACAACCAATATTTCTAAAAATATACTTCACATTTCGAATCCCCACATCTTAAAGTCGTTTTCATAGCGTAGCCATTCTAGCCTATACAAGTGCAACAAATGAATGATTATTAGTTAGTGGAAAGTAGCAAGTTCCAATTTCAGTTATACACTTAAACCATTTGCAAACACAAATTAAAAAATAAGAAATTAATAGCATTAGCAAGTTGCAGTGTGACCAATCCACATTACCACTAACTTAATGAGTAAGGAAGTTATAGTATGTGAGACAACTTAAGTTTAAACAAATCTGGCTGCAGTTAATAAAAACCATAGCATTGTGTTTGCGAGTAAGTGAAATTAAGTATATGATAAGAAAAGGAATACATCTTGGCAGTTTTATGTCCAACATGGAACAAAAATAGTAAGCGATTATTTAGCAAAATCCACAGACTGCTAAGCATCACTATACGGGGCATTACGAATAATTTAATGTGAGATTCAGCGTGCAAAAGTTTACCGGATAAGACAATCGCTTTTCAGGCAGTGGAGGAATTGATTGATGCGTTTGAGGTTGATCTCTTCCTCTTGATTTTTTGTGTATTGAACAATGGACTGAGGAGTACGTAGTTGCCTGAAACATTACAGAGGAAATATTAAAAAATAGAAAAAAGCAAAAATTCCCAAAATTTTGGTCCTCATCTAAAAAGTCAGATTAGCTTGCCCTCTTGAACCATTTTGGACATCTTGGTCCTCAACAATATATTTATATATAAATAAATAAGTTCAAATTCAAAATGTTACTACTTTGATAACTGGTCTTAAAATTCAAAAATCAAATTCAGTTAGTAATATAATTTGCCCTTTGAGTACTGGTTTAAAATAGAAAAAAATTTCACTTACTTTGTAATTCTGATTAAAAAACTACTTGTTTATCAAATTGAGATTCATGGGCCTTACAAAACTACGCTTAAATTTTTGCCTGGTTTGGATCAAAGAATTTCCTTAATTTGCCCTTAATTTTTTTTTTCCGCTGTACAACTACCTCAGGCAAACAAGAACTGGAAATGCAATTCAAGATGAACCATAATAGTAGGCTTCAGTGCAGGCAGAAATGCGAAGACAATGCAAGAAGAAAGGTCACAGAAAGAAACTGAAGCAGAGTGCACACTGGCCATACCAGAAAATGCCAAAAGAGGGTGCGCAGGATGCTGGGAAAACAAGAGATGAGAGCTTAACCAAGGATAAGCAAAAAAAGCTCCGAAAGAAAAATTGTTCTGAGAAAATTCCTGGTTTCAATCTTCGACATCCATCAATGTGTCAGAAAGCCTGATTCAGATTTATGAGTTTCAGTGCATGAACCTTGAACATGAAACTGATTATTTCCCAGATTACTAGACAAAGGAGAAAGCTGACGGAAAGTATATATCAATTGAGAAGTGAAGTATGATTTACAAGAAACGATCAGCATCTAACTGAAGCAAATTCTATTCAAGCAACCGAGTATTATTTGTTCTCATCCAGCTAAACGATGATTGATG
>NW_021034772.1:0-14019 GCF_004153795.1 Camellia sinensis
TATATTATAAAATTTTATTAAAAGTATTAATTCTGTTTCATAAATTTTATTATTTTATATTGGCACGAGAGTAATATCCTTTTAGTGATCTTTTAATATTACAGATACATTTTAAGAAATTTTAGAATTTTAATATAATATTTATAAGTTTTCCCTATTTATAATTTTTTTTTTTTCTACTTTCTAAATTTACACTAAGGCTTGGTTTGGCATCTTCAAAAAAAAACCAAAAAGTTAAAAAATTACTATTTTATTTAAATCACATCATCCTATTTAAGTCATATCACCTCTCTACCACATCACTTCAAACTCAACCCATGTTTCATAAAAAGCCTAAATTATAATTTTTTCAAAATAATTAAAGATGATAAAATATAGCTTCAGCTTTCTTTTTTTGTGCAAATAACGAAGTCATTGTTATATATTAACCTTGAATAGCATTAAATTGATATAATTTAACAATATTGTTTTAATGGTGCTGTCGCTAAATTCTTACTTTAATCACAATTATTATTTTCTTATTCTATTTGATGAGATTATGTTTTTACTTTTAGTTATGGGTTAAGGTTCTTGATATTAAGATTTTATAGGATACAGAATATATAATATTTTTATAATAGTTGGGGTCCCTTAAAATTTTTTTAGAAAAATTTCGACTAAGAGAAATTTGATCTAGAGAAATTTAGATCCAAAGAAATTTCGATTTAGCGAAATTTTAAAATATAGAGAAATTTTAGACAAAATTCTCTGTGTTTTTAAATTTCTCTAGTTGCTCAATTTCTCTTGTTTTCTTTATGTTTTCAAATTTTTCCTGTGTTTTGAAATTTCTCTACTTCTACCCAAATTACAGAAAAAGTTCAATCCCACATACACGATCACAAAGATACACAAAAGATGTTTTCAAATTCAACATCTACACCACCCGCATCATTTGATTGTCTGTGACAACAAAACAAATTTTAAATTTCAATGCTCTGGCTACAAGCAACCCATCAATGAAAGTTGGATCTATGTTTGCCTTTGTTGGACAATCTTCACTGTATTTAAAAAGATTAAATTCTGTTGTGTACTAAATAACAACAAGAATATAAAGAAATAAAGGAAATGAGAGAATTTGTTTGATTACAAAAATCAAACTAGAAATAAAATTAAATAAATAAAAACAGATTTTATTTTGTTACAAAAATAAAATTAAAATATGATTTAATAAACAAATAAAATCAGAATAATAAATTAAACAACTCACTTGATTAATTTTTTCTAATAAATATCTGATCAAGTCCAATGTTTGACATTGTGTCCTTAAGACAGATTCGTCCTCTCTACGGTACTTTCAGAATGTGGACGTCTATCTCCCAGGATGAAATGATCAACTACAAACAACAGTAGCACTACAAATTGTTTGTCTAACGAACACACTAAGTATTTACACTTTCTTTTAGAAATTAAATGCAGCAAAATGCAGAGATTTATAGCAGAAGATGGAGTACGAAAATTGGAGTTGTAATCCAAATGGGGGGTTAGTCTATTTATAGGCAAAATTGTGGCTGTTAGTTTTGAATTAAACAGGTGCAAAACCTGTTCAATTTAAACAGACGGGCACTGTTTGGACAGGTTGAAAACTGTTCGGTTTTGAATTTACACAGATTTAAATCTGGATCTGTTGGGTTCAAAAAACGGAAGGGACCTGTTTGGGTGTACAGCAAAAAATCGGACCAGTTTATTTCTGGTTTAATTTGAATTCTGGATTTTATTTTCCTAAAAAATAAAATTAAAATCAAATGTTTTTTGCCTAAAAAAATAAGTATTGGGCCGAACAAACCCAACCCAACCACACACCTGCGCCTAAGCCCACCCCCAGCCCGCCTAACCGGACGGCGATGCGCGTGTGTGGTGATTTTTGGGTCCAATGGGTCTAGCCCATTTTGCCCATAATCTCTCTCTCTAAAACACTTGGGTACCCCTTGGGGCACACCCCAAGTTCCAATCTAATGCTTTATAAATCCACTAAAAACTTCCCACCAAATTAATATGGGACAAGTCTTATTCAAACCTTTAAGGATTTTCCACCAAAATTCCATTTCCATGGAACATACTTTGGCTTCAATTTCTCATTCACTCGATAATGGTTTTGAGCAACAAAATATACCACGTGAATCACAACGCGGCATAAAACGCGTTACCACTTTGACCCGCGAATATCGAAGCACGGGGGCCCACCTAAAAAATAGACCAAACTTAGGAAAAAAATTCTAATTTTATCCAGAATTTTCCAACCATTTCCAACAGCCTTGACTGCAATTGCTTGTTAGACGAATCATACGCCAAATGACCTTCACAAATTGATCATCTTTTCACCCACAACACCCTCTCACCCTGCTTCTCCACCATTCTTGGAATTCGACTTCGAGCCAATATCGAGCTTGTGGGAAGGTGCTGAAAGGCTTTACCTTTCACTGTTCTGAGTGTAATATCAGTCTCGACACATAATGGAATTGACACTAGTGATCAAAATTGTAGCTCCCAAAGCTGCACCTTCGACCAATGCACCGGCCATTGATGGAGTCTTTACAAACCCTAATTTAGGGGAAATTGGGGTTGGGATTGAAGAATTTTTGGGGGTTTGTTAGTGAACTAAGTTTATAGTCGTTGAAAGTGAAGCAACAGTGGTTGGTAGAGAAGTTTCTGTGATTCTTCGCTATAACTGCAATTTTGCGAGAGAAAAGAGAGCTTGAAACTTCTCCAGTTGGCGCCAAATTGAGGTTTTTTTTTTTTTTTTTTTTTGTACTTTATTATGGGGAAGATTGGAGAGAGAATGAAAGAGTGGATGTGATATATGGAAATAGATGAGGGACTTTAGGCTCAAAAAATAAAAAATAAAAAAAAATATATTGTGAACCTCTCATATTATTAAAAATTGCTGAAGGATGTTAGCCTAGATACCCCTTTAATTATTCATTGCGCCAAATATAGTAGATAAGAAGTAACAATGTTAAATTACCACCTACTTCCACCTATATGTAACTCCATACCGATATAGAATTTTGATTCACATCTTATTCTGAATAGTTAATAATTTAATTTATTATTTATGGGGAATGCATAAAATTATAATTTGGCCTATTTTGAGAAGTAGGTTAAAATTTGAGAATTTTTTTTTTTATATATAAAAAAAAGTGCAAAAAAATATAAAGGTGTTGTGATCCAAAAAAAACAATAAACCAAAAAGCCAAATTTAGGTATTCATAAATGGAGAAATTACAAATCATATTAACTTTTCAAAAATAATTACATACACATGAAAAAAGTTTGATTCTTAATAAGGAAAGTTATACATTTTACTATTAATCTAAAAAAAAATTCAACCTTCAACTGATTTGTTATTTCGCCTTCATAAAACGAATCTTGAAGTTATAAACCCAACTATAGCGAAAAATTATGTGATAGTTTTGTGAAGAATTCATATGGTATTAATATTTAATATTTATTGATTAAAATTAGGGATATTTACCAATAAATTCTATCTTACAAACAAGTACTCCAATTAGTCTTAAGTTTTTTCTATTAATCTATTAAGTCCTATTAGTAGAGAGTTTCCTTCCATGTACTTCTATTTTTTTTTATTTTTTATTTTGATAGTGTTTTGGTAAACAACTTTACATTTTTATTAATATGACAGTTATGATGTAATATTTCAATGTGGCATGTATTAATGTGATACTCCAACAATGTGATACTCCAAAAAAACTAAAAATTCCTTAGTATACTTTTCTCAAATGTGACATCGTGATGGGTATGATGTGACACTCCAAGACTTTTATTCGAAAAAAACTAAAACCTCCTTAGTATATTGTTTTTTCAAATGTGACAACGTGGCGGGTATTAGGGGTGGACGCGGGTCGGTTGCGGCTACGGAACCTCCAATCCGCCATCTGTCCGCCAGATTGGCGGATTGGAGAAAATCAATCCGCATCCGTTCGCCAATCCGGCGGATGTGGATTGAACGGATTGGCGGTTTGGCGGATGGATGCAAATCGGTTTGGCGGTTTGAAATTTAATAAATTTTTAACATAGTTTACCTTGTGCACTTCCTAAAAAAAAAAAAAGAAGAGAAAGTATTACAGTCAATGACTTAAAAAGGTATTACAATTACTGCATGTCTCATTCAAAGAAAGAAAGTTTGAAATTTTAGAATATCACAATCATTGCATACATCATCGACATATTACAATCACAGCATGCCTCATCCACATAAAGTATTACAATCTATGGTTCTTAAAATATAAAAATAATTCAAACCACCAAATCCATGAACAGAGCAATAGTAGAAATTGTATGTCTCTGTATTGTTATATTTATATATGTTTTTGAAAATAAAAACCAATCAGCATATATCATATTTTCTATTTATTACTTTTAGAGATAGATTAAAAAATCAAAAAATATAGATAAATAATACGTTTATTTTTTTCAATTTAAAAAATATATTCAAGTTGAAATTTTTTTTTCAACAGAACATTTGAACTCTTTTTCAATTGAAAACACAAACAAAATATTTAAACAAATTGAAAACACTAATTGGCGGTTTGGCGGTTCGGTTGCGGCCAAATGAATCTCAAATCCGCCATCTGTCCACCAAATTGGCAGATTGAAGAAAATCAATCCGCAATCGTCCGCTCGTCATCACGCATCCGTCCAAAATGCGGCGGATCGGTTCGGTTCGATTGGTTTTGGCAGATCGGTATATCCGCTACTCACCCCTAGCGGGTATGAGATAACACTCCAAAAAAACTAAAAACTCTTTAATGTACTTTTTTCAAATGTGACAACGTGGTGGGTATGATATGACACTTAAAAAAAAAAAAGCTCCTTATTGTACTTTTTTCAAATGTGACAACGTGGTGGGTATGATGTGACACTCCAAAAAAAATAAAAACTTTTTAGTGTACTTTTTCTAAATGTGACATGTCAGTACAAAAAATTATGATTTTAAAGACCAAAATTTAGAAACAAAATTATTTTTTACAGACCAAATATTTTTATTGAGAAAAGTGTCGTTATTATATTTTTAGTAACAAAAATTAGATATTAGTGATGAATTATTATCTTTTTGGGGACCAAATTTTTTGTCTCAAAAAATAAACCATTTTGAGACCAAATTATTTTGTTCTTAAAAGTCTATTTATTAGTAACATTTTCAAAATTTTGTCCCTAAAAGCCTTATTTTTTACTTTTCGGAATGACCTTTTAGCGACCATCCTTATGACGATAGAAATTGGTCTCTAAATATCTTTTGAAACAAAATTTTCACTTTTAGATAACAAAATATTTAGTCTCTAAAACTCTTATATGTTGTAATGTGTGACTCTAACTTGGCGAGTATGATGTGAGACTCTACAAAAATTAAAAAAAAAAATTAGTGTACTTTTCTCAAATGTGACACTCCAATATGGCGGGTATGATGTGACACTAAAAAACTCTTTAGTGTATTTTTTTTAAATGTGACACTCCAATATGGCAAACAAATGAGTTATTATGAGTCATTACACATAAAAAAAAAAAAAAAAAACTAAATGGATTATAAGAAAAAAAAAAGTATAAGACTATATGGATTACAAGGCCAAAATATGAAACTTATTGATCAATCTCCCTTAAAACTATGGCACTCAATACTTTTTGTTAGGATTTTAGATATTTTGATAAATGTTAAGTAATAAATGATTGTCTCGATGGAAAATTGACTATTTTCATTGACTATTTAACTTATACAAAATGGCGTGTAAAAAAAAATAATACTATAATTTATAATAATTTTTCAACTATTCTAATTTATTGGCAAATAAGAACTAAAAATAATCTCTATAAAATTATTCATTTTTACAAAAACACTCTTTTCACAAAGAAAACTTTTTAATGTCAAATTAAAATAATTAAAAAATTAAAAAGTTAAAATGCTGACTCATGATGGTCGAGAAAGGGAATGGTGGGGGAGTGACGGATAAGAATTGCAATGGAAAGGAGAAAAGGCAGAGAAGAGGCTGGTGGAAGTGGTGGTTAAAATTTTCCTTCCTTTAGATTTTGGGTTGAATTTTTGATTTTTTAATTATTTTAATTTGAAATTAAAAAATCTTATTTGGAATAGATTTTTTGATTTTTTAAACTTTTGTGAAAAAAAAAAAAAAATTGATTATGATTTGAATATAATATTTTATTTTATTTAATTAAAATATTTAATTTTATTCTATAAGATTATTTTAATCGAAATGAACATGCCAAACATAGGCTAATCTCTCCAACAACCACGGCTTGCGTTGTCCTATCACATAGCAAAGACTTGAGAAGACTCCAGCATGACTTCTTTGAGCACGAGGCCCACACCTATGTGATCAATGTGATGTGAGTGAAAATCTGTTACATTACACACTCACATAGTCTCTCTCTCTCTCATATTTATTTTTAAAAAGAATCAATCAATAAAAAGTGTGATGTTACACATATACGTAGGGTGTATATGTTTAGATGAATTGAATAAAGAAAATTATAATATATCATATTATTAATTGTGAGATATATTATTTTTGAATTATTTAGTTGGATTATATTTATATTTTATGTTTATTTAGTTATTGAATTAGATTTTTAAATTAAATTATTCTATTGAATCTTATGTTTGTTTAGTCATGAGAGTAGATGTTTAAATTGAACTATTCTATTGAATCCGATATATATATTATTGTATTTAATTTTTTTTACTAAAACTTTTAAAAAATTAAATAAATTGAACATCAATAAAAATTATATAAATTAATTTTAATTTTTAATTGAGATTTTTTAATTTTATTTTAATTTGAACTCTTAAATAAATTGAATTTTTAATTTTATTTTTAATTAAATAAATTGAATAAATTAAATTTATATTTTTATTTTTATTTTAATTTTATTTTAGTTGAGATTTTAATTTTATTTCAATAAGTTCAGGTTAATCCCAATGCTGAATTTATCCTGAGCTTTCTGTCCCACACCCTCCTTAGGATAGAGTTATGTCCCACACTCCCCTTAGGATAGACTTATCCTACATATGGGGTAAGTCTAGAAGGACTTACAATCTAGTGTAAAATTTCTAAATCGAACTATAGATTATTTAATCTATCGGATTGTGAGTCTTATCCCATGCCCCTATCCCTCCAAACAAACGTGTTCTTAGGAGTGAACAAATTTATAGTCCATCAAATGTTGATTATGGTGACAGTGTCATTTTTATATTTCAAGTTTTTTTTTTTTTTTTTGTTTGAAATTGTGATTCGGAAAGATGGTGGCACCATGATTGATTCAGAATTGAGGAGAAAAATCGGCATGGTATTCAATGATTGGCACATGATACGAGTCATCATATAACTAGAGGCTGCTGAAGTGCCATGCATATAGCTAGTCCATGTGCTTCTGGGGCTGCTGAAGTGTCATGCATAATTACTCGACCATCTGCTATTATTTATGTGGTGTTTTTATTTTTATTAAATAGTTAGGTAATAGAGAATGATAAAAATTTATATTTTTCATTAGTGAAAATATTATCTATATATATAGACAACGCTATATGATATTTAGAAAATATCTGATAACTTTTCCTTTTATTATACTGTCTAATAAGTAGAAGTTTCCATGTGTCCAATAAAATTAAGGTTCTGTGATTGAGTAAAGTTACCATCCTAGAAAATTTACTAACTGAGAGGGTAATTTTTGGTAAAAATTGGGCTGAGTTATGAGATGGGCTTTGTGGCCCAAAGTGCCAAAGACTTGATGAAAAGGCCGCAATGTTACTCCTGCCCAGGGAAGGCCGCAATGTTACTCCGGCCCAGGAAAGGCCGCAATGTTACTCCGGCCCAGGAGAGGCAAGGCTACTCCGGCCTAAGAGAGACGAAGTTACTTCGGCACAGTGACTGTTAAAGATACTTCGGTCCGAAGGCAACTTGGAGTTATACCGGTATTGGAGTTAGACCGGCCGAAAGTCGTTGGTTCGGTCTAAGACCGTACCATGGGTTCTACATGGAAAGCTGAGATAAGTAAGGGGAAACACAAGGACCGAACTAAGGATGAGTTCGGTTTATTCAGTGGCTCTGTATAGCCAAGCTTATTTCGGTCATATAGTAGTTCGGCCAAAGTAAAAACCATCCCACTTGGTTTAAGCAGTGGGAGAGGGTGTAAAAGGATAAGCATTATCCTTAGGAGTGTGAATCCTAGGAGGACTCTGTATGGAGAAATACAAGTCCTACTAGGATTGTGCCGCAGGAAACTTATAAAAGCTCACAAACATCACCTTGGAGGAGGTAATTGAACACAATTTTTCTGAGAACTTAGAGCTTTGTCTATTTGTCAAGTTTTCTGACTTAGGCATCGGAGAGGTTTCCGGCACACACCCGCTGGCTAGCTCACGTTTGTGTTTTCAGGTGACAAAGCGACGTCGTACGGAGGAGCGTGGACTTGGTCAACAGGATTATACGAGGAGAATTATTTCCTCCCCGTACAATTAATTCCGGCATTTCCGACCGGAGTGTTCATCCCTTTTTCAGGTAATGATCAAATGATCAGGGACGTCAGACTGAATTCAGGAGTATTTCCAAACCACCTCTCTACAATTGGTGCCATCTGTGGGAATACTCAAGTACGTTCATGGCAAGCATACCTTAGGATAGAGTTATGTCCCACACTCCCCTTAGGATACACTTATCCTACATATGGGGTAAGTCTAGAAGGACTTACAATCTAGTGTAAAATTTCTAAATTGAACTATAGATTATTTAATCTATCGGATTGTGAGTCTTATCTCATGCCCCTATCCCTCCAAACAAACGTGTTCTTAGGAGTGAACAAATTTATAGTCCATCAAATGTTGATTATGGTGACAGTGTCATTTTTGTAAACAGTGTATTTAATTAATAGTCAATATATTATATGAGTATTAATTTATTTTTTAAAAAAATATTTTGAAATACAAAAAGCTAAAATCATTTCATTTTATTTTTTTATTTTGAATTAAATTTCTATTAAGAATCACATTTTAGAAAAGAATTTCATTATTTTAATTTAATGGGGCCATTTTGATGAAATTCTAAAATATCAATTAATTTTTTAAAAATTTATTTCATAAGATTACAAATTATCAGTTAAAATATTGAATAAACCCTGGTTATCCATAAAATTTCAGTGGGTTCATTTAAACCCACAACTTACCACGTAGCTCTGCCTATGTTTGAGGTTTGTTTTTTTGGTGATTTTTTTTGCTAACTTTTATGTAACTTTCATTATTTTTTTGTTAACCAAACTCAAAAATTATTCATTTTTTTTACTTTTTACGATTTTCATTGTAACCAATCTAAGTCATATAAAAAAGTTGGGTCCAACTGGTCTCATGTTTGAGATCAAGACTGGACCGTTCAGTCCAGTCTATGGGCCTATTTTTGGGTCCCGTTTCTATAATTTGAACTGTTTAATGTGTAGAACTTGTCAAGTAATATATCTCTGTAAAAAATCACGTTGATCGTATATGGATAGCTGATTGGATCAAATTTCTGTCAATCGTTTATTTTTTCACCATTTATTTTTTTTATACAAATCGGATTCGATCAAATAGCTATCAATATCTGATCAATGTGATTTTTTTTTTATAGGGATATAGTATTCGACAAATTCTACACATTGAACGGTTCGAATTATCGAAACAGAACCAAAAAATGAGCCCATGGACCGGACTGGATGGTCTAGTCTTAATCTCAAACATGAGACAAGCTGGACCCAAAAAAGTTCTTCTTTTTACTTTTGTGAACCCTCAAAAGAGATTATGATTGCTACAAAAAATGACTCACACAGTGAACTCCACCACTCTCTGTGAAGTGGTGATCACTGGAATGGGGTTAGTAATGACGGACGGGAATGTGGTAGTTGCTGTCGGTCGGTATGGAGAGCTACGTGGTAGTGGTTGGTGTTGGCGGTGGTGGTTGTGTGTGTGTGTCTATGTGTTAGGGAGGATGGGAGACTGGCAGCCATAGGAGGATAAAGAAGAGAAAAAAAATAAGACAAATAGAAAGAAGAGGATATAAAGGTAAATTCACAAGTCCAGTGAACAAAAGTTAATCTGTATTTTAGTTTACAAATCATATGTGGATTATGTAATTATTTCTAAAAGACAAGGAGGCAATTTGTATAGTGGTCCCGGTTTTCCTTTTTGTATTTGTTGTACTCCGGAACTTTGGTTCCGTGGAGTTGGCAATTGTGTATCTTGTTGTTGTCCTTTAATTCCCTATGTTCGAATTTTAGAATGTGTTGGGCGTGTTTCGAGCAGGTAGGTTGAGTCTTAGTCTCAAGTTTTGTTGCCCAGAGTTTTGGTGTTACGCTCGAGCGGGCCATTCTGCGCTCGAGCGGAGTTTGCTTTTGGTTGACCGCTTAAGCGGGTCATCTTGCGCTCGAATGGAGTTTACACACTCCCAGTATTCCGTGCCTCTGCAAAACTTCTGCAGGTTTGTTTTTCACGCTCGAGCGGGTTTTCTTACGCTCGAGCGGGTTGCGCTCGAGTGGACCTATTGGCGCTCGAGCGGGTAGTGTTTTGTCTGTGAAAGTTCTGGGAGAGGAAAATCTACGCTGGAGCGGATTGGTTTTCGCGCTCGAGCGGGTGTGCTTTATCTCTGTGTCTTGGAGCTCGAGCGGGCCTTCTTGCGCTCAAGCGGACCATGCTTTTTGTTCTTGACGCTTGAGCGTTGTGTTTTTCGCTCGAGCGGACATGTCGTATATCAGATAGCAGTTGGGCATTTTTGAATCACTTTTCACTTTTCTTCTCTCTCTCTAACTTTCCCAAAATCAATTTTGAGAGCTTCTCTCTCTAGAAACTCCCTTCTCTCTAGGGTTTGATCTAGATAGAGTGCTTTCTTTCCCTTCGGCCTTTGTAAAAGTTGTATTGATCGTCAAGGGCGTTGTTTTGATCTGAAAAGTTTGGAGTTTGGAGCACTTTGGTTTTGGTCTCTTCTCCGTTTGAGCTCTAACTTCGAGGTATGGATATCCTACTCCTTCTCATGAGTTTTGTCTTGAATTTTAGCATTTTGATGAGTTGGGGGTTGTTGGGTAATTTTGAGAAAGTTTGGACTTTTGTGTAATTTTACAAAAGTTGGGGTTTTGTTTATATAAACTTATATGCATGTTTGGCATAGAGAAATGAGATCAATATTGGATTATTGGTGAAAATGGAACCTTAGGGTTGCGATGTTAATTATGGAAAATGCTCTAATTACATTGATAAATTAATTGGTATAATTAATTTGAAGAAAAGAGGAATTAAATTGAGAATGTTGGATTAGATGTGTATGGGATTAAAGGGTATAGTTTGATTCGTTCATCACTCACCTAGTTGAAATGTTGATTATATATCCATTTAGTACATTTATTTTCAGTATAGAAATAACTGCTTTGGGTTATCGGTGGAGTATAGTCTTGATTGTTGTAGACACTGCATGATGATTAGGCAAACTAAAACTAATCGATTGAGAATGCTATTGAATACAGCAACTGGAATAATACATTAATTCTATGTATTGATTGATTGTATATGATCTATGTTTATATATGTGACGCCCCGATTCTACACTATTGGTTGCAGTCAAGGAAGAGTCACTAATGAGTCCTATGGTCAATAGCCAAGTAAGATCCCAGATCGCCGGAGGAGTCAAAATAGCCTCCCGTCTAAGTCCAGCTTTCTTAGGCAGCTCACTACCCTTTTGACAGATCTTAAAAGGTATTGACACAAAGTCTCATAAGCAACGATAAGGTTCATACATATAAATATATAGAACATAATAATCACGAATATCCTTTATTACAAAAGTTTGTTCCATTAAATTACATCCCAAAAGAAAGTTTAAATCTTCGCATGAGTCTTACAAAATATCCAAGAAGAACTCCTAACTTTCCTAAGATAGCCAAAAGTCTTCGAAGGTTTCCGGCCCGTCGTCTCCCGCTATAAGTTCCGCGTCGTCACCTGGCATGATACGACGTGAGTTTTGAATGTCCAGTAAACACACACACACACACACCCTACCTCTTTTTCCCAGTCTAATACATAATCACAATTATAACATCAAGTAATAAAGCATGATACTTCAATAAATAAATGAAGGGTTAAGTTATATGTTAGTAACTAGAAATCCCCCAAAGCGATTTCATCCTTCTAACCACAAAAATCGGACGTGGATTATTCGGTATGTCCCCTCTTTTGCTGCTTTGTTGCAGAACTAACCTCGGATGCCTACCAACGATTATATACCGCGTAGCGCCAACCGCAGGGCCTCAAAAGAGACGGTGAAATAGGGCCTTGCCCGAATCCCTCCTCACACCAAACCACCTAGGGTCCGAATACAACCGCTCCGTTCAAGGGTTCCAAAAACCACTTGCGCAAGACTCTAACTTCAAATAGGGAACGCATCCTAACAATCCATATGACACATATTCTCATCTTTTCATTTCTCAAGTGCTCAAAAACCCAATACCCTCCCAATTAGGTTTCCCGTTAAATTAATGCTTTAAATCAAGTTAATTCAACTTACAAGACAATAACATCCACATGAACATGCATCCATAAAGTGAGGAAGATAAATAACATAACCATAATACACATAATAATATGCCAAGATATGCTCATATGTAAGTAGGCAATTTCATGAATTCAAGGGCATAAAACATCCATGCATAACACAGTTTCCAGATTTAACATCACATGAAGATTGAAATAAAAGGGCTATTTTAGATCTTCCACTGAACTCGGTCTCCCTATGGTTCGTAGAGAATTTGATCTAGTTTCTAGGACATTTTTCGGAAATGGGATTACTTTTCCAGATTTTAGGTTATTTAGAAAATAGTCCAGCGCTGTCCAGAATCTGTCCAGATCCGTCGACCGTTACGAAAACTTGTTTTTCTTGCAAACTGCTT
Source organism: Camellia sinensis (assembly GCF_004153795.1). Taxonomy (NCBI): domain Eukaryota; kingdom Viridiplantae; phylum Streptophyta; class Magnoliopsida; order Ericales; family Theaceae; genus Camellia; species Camellia sinensis. The sequence goes on from NW_021034772.1 coordinate 12,967, forward strand.
AATGTTTTTTGATGAAACAAATTTTATTTGAAAGATAACTCCTTAAGGAAGGTTTTGACGTAAAATAGTGGTCCAGATTATTTTTGTACATTTTTCTAGAATTTTTGAAAGTGGGCTGCAAAAATAGATTCTAAGGTGGACTGTCCAAAACAAGAAGATTTATGAAAAAAGGGTTCCATCAAGGGAAAGTTTTCATTTATTTTGTGAAGAAAACATGATAACTAACATATATTTACTCAGAAAGGTTGTTTGAAAGCGTGCCCTTGGAAACTTGAGAGGTTGGTAATAAAAGGAGATGGTTTTGTGCCAAAAAGGAAAAAATACAAGGGAGATGGAATCAATACTCAAATCTTAGCATTTTTAACATAAGACCACTTTAATAACAGATATAAAAAAAAACATTATTTAGAAACATGTATTGAAAGAAGGAAAATGAAAGAGAAGGTTGTGTTGTGGCTTACCTACTAAGTTTGCATAAGAAGGCTCTCTTCTTCCTCCCTCTCCTTCTCTAGGCTTCTCTCTCTTTCTCTCCTCCCTCTCTCTAACTGAATTTGTGTGTGGATGAGTGTGTTATGTGTGTTTGCAAGCTAGGGGGGTGTGTTGATATTTATAGGCAAACTTTTGAGGCAAAAAGTCCTAAAAGCCCCTTAGTTAGAAATGGATGGGAAGGATAGGATTTGTTTGAAATTTTAAAGGAATTTGGGATGATTTGGGAGGCTTACTAAAGATTAGGTCAATACTAGTTAGAATGGAACTAGTTTTGAGATTTGCATCCTAGGTCTAGGCAATAGGTTGTGTTTTTTTCTAGAATCTCATGATGATATATCTTGAAAATTTGGCCCATCTCTTCTTCCTAGGGTGGCTAGCCTTGGGGAGTGTGATGGAGTTATTATTTTATTAGTTTTGGTCCTAGGGCACACTCTTCAAGGTGTATATATATATATATATATATCTATCTCTTGATGATGGTTTTTATGGTACAAGGTACAAATACTAGTTTTGGGGTAAATTTAGAATTTAAATAAAGTGTGAGGGCTTGGAGTTAATTTCTTG
>NW_021034772.1:14069-45690 GCF_004153795.1 Camellia sinensis
CTGCGGCTGTAAAAACCATTTTACGGATAAGCTCAACTTTCTCGTCGTTTCCCTCACTAACTCCGGACCCAACAAAGGTGCATCCACCCACCTTGGCCAACCAAAACTGGAGACCAACAAGGGTCGGCCATTACAAGGCCTCAAATGGTGCCATACCGTACTCGACTGAAAATTGTTGTTGTAGGCAAACTCCACCAAGGGGAAAGTGCCCCTTCTTTCCCTCGCCCTCGCATGCCCCCTCACATCCACTGAAAAGTCAAGGAACACAACTTCGAAGCATATTCCTCAAGATTCTGAATAGACACTCGGACTGCCTGTCAGGTCTAAAGGAGATACGCCGTGCTAAAGGTCAACCTAGGCCCAAGGCCTTTGCAAACTCTGCCACAACCTAGCAGAAACGAGGATCTCTACAGAGACAATCGACACTGGACCCGTGCAACACTCGACTATGTCCCGAATATCAAATCGGCGAGATGATCTACCGAATCTCTCACAGCCGCATAGTATAAGTGCGCCAGACTTTAGTCAACTAGTCTACAACCACCCAAACGCATCACTACCCCGCTGAGGATCCTCGGAAGACCTACAACGAAGTCCCTAGTGACATGCTCCCACTTCCACTTGGCAATAGCAATGGGTGCAAACAACCCGCTGGTTCTGAGCTCGGCTTTCACTGCTGACAGTAAGGCCACTAGACACAAACACTGCCACATCTTTCTTCATACCCCGCCACCAAAACTGGCGACCCAAATCACGATGCATCATAGTGCCTCCCGGATGCACCGCAAGGCTGTGAATAGTGAAACTCCTCGAGGACTCCTCTCGGCAGACCTCCGGTACAAAACAGTCGATCTGGTATCTCACACTCAAGTCGGGACTACACAATCAAACCCTTCCAAACCTTCCACTGGAAGATTTTTCTCTCGGATGGATTCTGCCTCAAGGTCACCCTCTGCATTTAAACACTCAACTCATATTGTAGGCTGCGCAATAACAGAAAACAAGGTTCGCAGCCGTTCGAACGGATCGCCCAAAAGCAAAATCGAACTTCGCCAAAGTGCACCCATATCTGTTCCACTCCCGTGGCCTATACAGCTACATCATTAAATGGATTTCTTACTAAGTGCATCGGCCTAAACGTTGGCCTTTCCGAGTGATAGTGCAACTCAAAGTCATTAGTCCTTCAATGAAACCCATCCACCTTCTCTGCCTCAAATTCAAGTCTCTCTATGTAAACAGGTACTTAAACTCTTATGATCGAGAACCACCTCAATCTTCTCACATTAAAGGTAGTGCCTCATCTTCAAGGGCAAAATCACAGCTGGCTAAACTCTTTAGGTCGGTGTAGGGTAATTCCTCTCGTGTATTTCAACTGACGTGAGCCATTAGGAGCTACCGCTTTCCCCTCTTACATCAGCACACAACCCAAACCCTCTCGTGAGCATACACAATAAACCGCATAACCCAAACCTCTCTTCCGAATAATCAAGACCAGAGCGGTTGGTAAGTCAACTTTCAGCTCTTGAACGACTTTTCACAAGTCTCCACTCCATACAAATTTGACCCCTTTGCATCAATCTAGTTAATGACGTGCAGCCTGGAGAAATCTTTCACAAACCGGCGTAATACCCAGCTATCCACAGAAAACTGCGATCTCAAAATTGTATCAACAGGGACACCTTCCCGAAGACCACATGCCCTAAGAATTAACTCTCTTAGCCAGAAACTCACACTCCCAATTGGCATTACAGCCTATGAGCTCTTAAGCACTCAAGCATACTCTCCAAGTGTTCCTCGTCTCCTCCTCAGAAGGTGATAATCAGATTCGACTAGTCCACGAAAATGACCACAAAGCCAATCTAAGAATTCCCGAAATATCCGGTTTCATCAAATCCATAAAACACTGCCGGTGCATTGGTTGAGCCCCAAATGGCATCACCAGAAACTTCATAGTGGTTCTACCGGTACGGAACTGCTGTCCTTCGGAATGTCCTCCTACTCTGGACCTCAACTGTTGGCTAACTCGATCTCAAGTCTATTCTTAGAGAAACATGGGACCTTCAACTGGTCAAACAAATCATCTATACGCGGCATAGGGTGCTTATTCTTAACCGTAGCCCGGTTCAACCTCCGGTAATCGATACAAGCCTTCAAGGCACATCTTTCTTTTTAGCAAAAAGGGGGAGAGGAGGAGATTGGTGCTTCCTCACGGCGAAACAATTAGGCGAATAAAACCATTATCTAGCCAATCCTGGAGTTGAATCTTCAACATCCTGACTCAACTCGGCTGGAGCAAAACGATAGGTGCCATAGAATTTGGCGCCGGCAGGGCACTAATCATAGAGAACTCGATCTCTCACTTAAGGTGGAAAACTAACAAGGCCTTGAAAGACGTCCCGAGTTACTCCAAACCACTTCGGCCAACATAGTCTGGGGTCCATCGCACTCACCACTCATAAAGCTGGCGAGAAGACCACTAGCCACTCTGCCCCTCGCGGACCATCACCGGTGGCAACACACTACCACCGACTCCCCAAGAAATGGAAACAATCCTCATTCGGGGTTACATACTGCGCCCTCTGGCAGTAACAATCGATAACAGCCCGGTATGACGATTAGCCAGTCCATATCCAAAATAACTTCAAAACTCGAATAGCAATAACTAAACAAAAGAAAATGGAAGTCGGATGGTTCGGCGATCTCTTATATCACAGCCCCCGACACCCTTTGTTTCAAAATTAATTCGCCCCCAATAGGCGGTACAACACATATAGAAGATGCTAACTGGGCTAACTCCAGCCCAAAACAGCATGCAAAATTAGCAGATATAAAGGAATGAGATACACCCCGTATCAATCAACACATTGGCAACCGAGTTGCAAAAACAAAAGGTACCTCTCCACAACCGATGGAATCCGGTACAAGATCCTGCGCATAGGGTAACAGCATACACGCACCCTGAAGGCCCCTGATCTAGCTTGCCCCCCTCGGAGCAAAGGAACTGCTTTTGCAACGGACTGGATGATAAAAGCCCGTGATTGGCCCTCAAGGCCTGAACTGACGTGAGCTGGTTTGAAACTCTGCGTCTTGTCTAGAACCAGACGCACCGATATGGCCACTCAACTGCGTACAAAATCTCTTTCAGGTGCCGCTTGACACACTGATAACAGAGAGGCGGCTGGCCTCTGCCCTGACTTGCTCTAAGGTCGAGCCGACGCTCGAAGGCTGCTCTCTGACCTCCTCCCCATCTGGGCAGCTGGAGACTTGTGGCCCAGCTTAACCACATTTATAACAGGTATGTCTCCTGACTGCCTCTCCAGAGTTTGCACTTCGGCAACTGGAAAGGTCGAGTCTAGCAAAAGCACCCTGGGACTGCTGGAGGTTAGAAGCCCTTTGCCCTTGCCGTCCCCTTTGACCATCTTGACTCCTCTTGGAGCCCCTCTGCCTTTCCTCCTCTCTGCATCATAATCTCCATATGGCTGCAGATCCACAAGGACACCCATACTCTCAGGTCATAGAACCTCTTAACTCTCATCTTGAGGCCCATGCTCAGCCTTCGCTCAAACTCAATACAACGACGTCCTTTCGCTACAAGCTCAGGTGCAACCTGGATAAACTAGTAAAAGCAGCTCAACTCGGCCACTGACCAAAACTCAATAGCTTGAGCTGACAAACTGGTTCTCTCAGCTCTTCTGATTAGCTGGAGACAAGAAACTTCTCTGGAAAGCATCTACAAAGGCCTCCCATTGTACCACCAACACGACCCCTCATTGAATTTTCACAACTGACCGCACCTCCCTTCAACTGGAAAGACGCCAGGTCACTTCTAAGCTCCGTTTCGATGCCAAAGCATCTCAAGCGTCTTCCTCATCTGCTGATACCACCACTCATCAAGCCTTTAAGTGCTCTTTCGGCATCCCCAACAAACTCATCCGGATTAGACCGAAGAATCCCTCTTCAGAAAGAAGGGCCCGTGCCTCGAGTAACATGGGCCTGAACCTTGATTCTCAGCTTTGAGAGTGCCAAGAGACTACCCTCAAAGTCCTGCCATCTCGCAGGCTAAGGCCGTCCTATGGCCTGCTGATCACTAGTTCGGCCACATTGGCCTTGACCAACACCCTCCTGCTGCTGCCGGATCCATCGAGATATCAACTCCTGCCTCCTATGCTCTACCTCGCCTACCACCGCGTCCTCGTCCTGACATACTAATAAAGGTAATGAAGAACATTAGCACTTTCATAAATGTGCCGAAGCTAAACACTCACGTCCTAATTGCATGGACAAGAGTATTCACTCCACGTAAGCACAAATACACTAAGCACCTACGAATTTCATCTGAATAATGATAGTCTCGAGTGTTACCAGAGTTCCGGTTAAGAAACGACATTTGATCCAGTTGCCTTCCAACAGGCTCACAGGGAATCCAAGGATCCAATCAAACATCCTAGAAATAAATTCTCATTACCCAAGTAATCACGTAACATGTTATTCACATAAGCAATAACACTACATCTAAGTCTCTAACAACAGACAAACCCGATTGTAGTACTAATTCACTTAGCCCACGTACCCAAAGATATTCAAACCCGGTACACTCTGATACGAAGTTGTAACGCCCTTCAATAACCCATAAACCCAACATTCTTGACATGCTTAGATTAAAGAGAAAAAAAGATATTAATTTACATTTTCATTTTCAGGAGTGTTCCATTAAAAAAATTTGGTAGATTAAACAATGTATGGACAATACAGAAGTAAATGCCCTGCGGGCTTTACAACATTTCCAAGCCAACGCTTGGTTTACAAAAAGGATAGCACTACTCAAAACACAAAATAAAGCCCTTGGCTGATATACATGTAAATACAATAATGTAGATCACAAAAGATGTCCCAGCTACTAAGCCTCTCAAGTTTACATTCCTTGGAGGTGGCATGCTCATGGGCGGGGGATACTACCTGAAAATGTATGGCCCATATAGGGTGAGCCAACGCCCAGTAGAAAATATGTTAAATCATAATATGGGTAATAACTAAAATATTAGCATTTGATAAATGTTTACTCACCATAACATTCAATTCATAACCCTATTTCAATTACATGACAAATGTGTCCATGTTTCATTTCCATTTTTCCATTTCTTATCCAGTTTTCTCAATCATAACCTGGCTTAAACCTGGCCATATACTTTAAATTGAGATTACATTCTCATATCAAAACGCACTTCCATAAGCCTCAATAAGATACACATATTTGCTATATCAATAACACATAAAAACACTTCCATACTTCTCGAAATGATACACAGATTTGCTATATCACCTTAATAGATTACACATATTTGCTGTTGTATCAATGGAGTCCATCCCCTAATCTCCTCTCAATGATAATATCCGGGTTGGGAGTCATCCCTATCTTCCCCTAAACCATTGAGTACATCCTCATATCTCCCACACAACACAATTTTAAACACATACATATTACATAATAATTATGTACATTAGACCTTGATGTATTGTCTACCAATTGTCATATTCGATTGAACATATTCAATGATAGCTTTTAGTTCGCCTAACATCATTATTGTCTACAATAATTCGAAGACTATCCTCCACGATAACCAAAGCATTATTTCTAAACAGATAATAATTACATCCAACAGATAATTATTTAACAATATCCCAGGTGAGTGATAAAAATCCAACTCCACCATTCTATCTCATAATGAGCCAATTACATTATTTCCAACTCAATTCATATTTCCATAGTGAATGTCATTAATTACACTAATGACCAATTAAACCCAAACATGACATTTTCCTCATTTTTCTCAATAGTGACCAAAGGCCCAAATATTATTCAACAACATTAATAAATTCCATTTTAGACCCAAAACACATATGTATGAGTCAATAAACAAAACCCCTCTTTCATTTTGAAACCCTAACACCCAAATTACCCAACTCAGACTCCCCCGCTTGAGCGGAGGAACAAAAACAAAGGGTCCCGCTCGAGCGTCAGAACTCCCGCTTGAGCGTACGATGACTGTAAAGAAAATACTGGGAGGTGACAAAACACGCTCGAGCGTCAAAACGCCGCTCGAGCGGAGAAGCAAAAACAAGGGCCCGCTCGAGCGTCAAAAGCCCGCTCGAGCGTGAAGGCCAAAATCTGGGCATCAACTATTGGTTTCTAAACCAACCATCCTGTAACAAACCTGCCCAACACATCCTATAACTCAAAAATAAGGAATTAAGGATGACAACAAGATATATATAACAACAAGCTCCACGGAACCTAAGTCCGGACACAACAACCAAAAGGAAAAATCGGGATCGTTATAGCGTGACATTCTATTTCTACTCCTAATGTAGAAGCATCAATTGGGCGTTCATGACATACTGATGATATTTATGGGTCATCGTGACCTTAGAAATCAATTTGAACATCTCGGAGTTAGACAAGAAGATGGAAGGGGAACTCAACATTGGCGACCAATATGCTCAGTACCTATTCTTATTACCATCCTCCAAGTAAACACCACTGCACATCTATCAACCACCTTATATGGAAATAGGAACTACTCTCAACAACCTCATCAATATCTATTTACAGAGGGTTTCAATTATGGTACAAGGGGGCTTGCAATGGCACAACAACAGTCAAGTAGCAGTGGCACCAACAACACCACTTGTGATCAATGCACTTTCAATAACTACTACTAGGAATATCAATATGGAGAAATAGGCCAACCAATTATAGTGATGATAAAAGTGATATGAGACATGGAGATCCTTCTGTACCACTACGTAATTATTTTTATTACTAAGTTTTAGAGTTGTTGATTTGTAGTAGATTGCTTGTATGCGATTATGACTGAAGCGAATAATTTATTTTCATGTCCCTCTTTCTCTTATTAATTTATTCTGCATTTGAAAGTATTTCATTGTTGAAATAAGTAAAAAAATATTTCCAACATCAATTTTTTTTTAAAAGTTTAACATTTATGCCAATAAAAGCATGAGACTAAAATAAATACATATCATTTAGTTGAAAATGAGTCAAAAGTGTCCTTACATATCAAATTTTGATTAAAACGTGATAAATTAACGCTAAAAGAGTCAAAAAAAAAAACACAAAATTGAGTTTTGAGGGATTGCTAATGATTTATGAAATTTCACGGCTGCGACGCCCGATTCCCGATACGTACTGGTCGATACTACTGATACCGATACTCCGCGATCGATACCGTTATGTTACTCGATACCGCGATTTAGAACTATGAGCGGTGGTGCTTAAGGATTAGAACGACAGTATAAATTAGGGTTTGGACTGGCAGTGGCGACAAAGAAAGTGGTAATTGAGGAGAGAAAGAAAGTTACCCATGAGTGTATACATTTGATAGATAAAGAAACAGCAGATAGAGAGAAATAGATGAAGATAAGAGAGATAAAGAATTTGAACAGAAGATAATTTCAACAGAATAGATTTTCTTAAAAAAGGTAATTTAAACGGATAGAATTTCAATAAATAGATATATTTTGAACAGATAATTCAACAGATAGGAATTTTGAATTTTGAACATATAAATTCAATATGTAGAATTTTAATAGATAGATTCTTTTGAATAATTTGAACAGATAGGTTAAAAAATTTTAACATAAAAGGGTAAAACTGGAAAGAAAATGTCCTTAAAAATAACTAAAGGGACTTCTCACCATATTATTTCACACAGCGTGTCCTTTTTACCAAAAACAATTATTCAGTAGACCTTACGCCTTACGCAATCTTTAGATTGGATTTATCACAATTTTCTCTAATTTTACTATGTCATTTTTGGACAAATTTCACTTTATTCCCTTATAGTTTAATCCATGTGCAAATTGTAACGCCCTCAAAAAAATAACATTAAAACCATCAACTTAAACGTGCATTGGTATAAAAGATAAATATTCTTCTATTCATCAGAGTAGTTCTTTACAATGAGTGTTACATGTTAACAACAAAAGCAAATGCCCTACGGGCTTACAACTTTCCAAGTTACACTTGGTTACAAAAAAAAAAAAGAGTACTAACTCAACTACACATTAAGCCCTTAGCTTGAATTTACATGTAATACATCCAAAAGATCACAAAACGATAAAAGCCTGACTGCCTCTTGCCTCCCAAGCTATGTTCTTGGAGGTGGCATGCTACCTGTACCTGAAAATGATGTCCCATAAAGGGTGAGCCACAGCCCAGTAGAAATACACTAAACCAGCTATGAACAATGACTAAAAGATTAGCAGTTGATAGATGGTCACAACAAATACATCCACATATATTACATTTCGGTTTCATGACATTAAGTCCATGTTACATTTCATTTCCCATGTCTTTTCCAACTTTGAGTTTGAAAACAAGGCTCAACAGCTAGCCAAAATAACTTAATGAGATTTTAGACTCATCTTTAAAACACTTTCGAAATTTATGAGGGATACACATTTTAATGCTGTATCAATAACACATAAACCATTCCCACACTTTGAGAAATGTATACATTTCGGTCTGTATCAACATAACATAGAATACTTCTATACTTCACAATTGATAACGATATACATTTTAGTGCTATATCAAATCAATTCAAACACTTCCATAATCGACACTTGATACACATTGTAGCGCTGTATCAATGTCACACAAAATCCGGTTTAGAGGTCCATCCCCTATCTTCCCTAAACCGTGGGAGTACATCCCCTATCTCCTCCCACACACACATGTATATAACATAGATCATATACAATCAATCAATACATAGAATTAATGTTTATTCCAGTTGCTATATTCAATAGCATACTCAAATCGATTAGTTTTAGTTTGCCTAATCATCATGCAGTGTCTACAACAATCAAGACTATCATCCACCGATAGCCCAAAGCAGTTCTTTCTATACTGAAAATAAATGTACTAAATGGATATATAATCAACATTTCAACTAGGTGACGATGAACGAATCAAACTACACCCTTTAATCCATACACATCAATTCCAACATTCTCAATTTAATTTCTCTTTCTTCAAATTAATTATACCAATTAATTTATCAATGTAATTAGACATTTTCCATAATTAACATCACAACCCTAAGGTTCCATTTCACAATAATCAATATCGATCTCATTTCTCTATGCCAAACATGCATATAAGTTTATATAAACAAAACCCCAAACTTTTGTAAATTACACAAAGGCCCAAACTTTCTCAAAATTACCCAACAACCCCACTCATCAAAATGCTAAAATTCAAGACAAAACTCATGAGAAGGAGTAAGATATCCCTACCTCGAAGTTAGAGCTCAAACGGAGAAGAGACCAAACCAAAGTGCTCCAAACTTAAACTTTTCAGATCAAAACAACGCCCTTGACGATCACACAACTTTTACAAAGGTCGAAGGGAAATGAAGCACTCTATCTAGATCAAACCCTAGAGAGAAGGGAGTTTCTAGAGAGAGAAGCTCTCAAAATCGATTTTGGAAAAGTTAGAGAGAGAGAAGAAAAGTGAAAAGTGATTCAAAAATACCCAACTGCTATCTGATATACGACATGTCGCTCGAGCGGAAAACACAACGCTCGAGCGTCAAGAACAAAAAGCATGGTCCGCTTGAGCGCAAGAAGGCCCGCTCGAGCTCCAAGACACAGAGATAAAGCACACCCGCTCGAGCGCGAAAACCAGTCCGCTCGAGTGTAGATTTCCCTCTCCCAGAACTTTCACAGACAAAACACTACCCGCTCAAGCTCCAATAGGTCCGCTCGAGCGTAAGAAAACCCGCTCGAGCGTGAAAAACACACATGCAGAAGTTTTGCAGAGGCAGGAATATTGGGATGTGTGAGTGTTTTGTCTGTGAAGTTCTGGGAGAGAGGAAATCTAACCACATCGCATTCGCTCAGGACTGGTTTTCGCGCTCGAGCGGTGTGTGTTTATCTTCTGTGTCTTGGAGCTCGAGCGGGCCTTCTTGCGCTCCAGCGGACATGCTTTTTGTTCTTGACGCTCGAGCGTCTGTGTTTTCCGCCTCAGAGGCGGACATGTCGTATATCAGTATAGCAGTTTGGGTATTTTGAATCACTTTTCACATTTTATATTCTCTCTCTAAACTTTCCAAATCGATTTTGAGAGCTCTCTCCTCTAGAACCTCCCTTCTCTTCTAGGGTTTGATCTAGATAGAGTGCTTTCATTTCCCTTCGACCTTTGTAAAAGTTGTGTTGATCGTCAAGGGCGTTGTTTTGATTGAAAAGTTTACAGTTGGGCACTTTGTTTTTGGTCTCTTCTCCGTTTGAGCTCAACTTCGAGGTAGGGATATCTTATCCTTCTCATGAGTTTGTGTCCTGAATTTAGCATTTTGTGAGTTGGGGTTGTTTGGTAATTTTGGAGAAGTTTGGGCCTTTGTGTAATTTACAAAAGTGTGGGTTTTTTATATATAAACTTATTGCATGTTTGGCATAGAGAAATGAGATCGATTGGATTATTGGTGAAATGGACCTAGGGGTTTGTTGATGTTAATTATGGAAAATGTTCTAATTACATTGATAAATTAATTGGATAATTAATTTTGAAGAAAGAGAAAATTTAATTGAGAAGTTTGGAATTGGGATGTGTATGGGATTAAAGGGTGTAGTTTTGATTCGTTCATTCGCGCTCACCTAGTTGAAATGTTGATTATATATCATTTAGTTACATTTATTTTCAAGGATAGAAGAACTGCTTTGGGACTATCGGTGGATGAATGTCTTTGATGTTGTAGACACTGCATGATGATAGGAAACTAAAACTAATCGATTGAGTTATGCTATTGAATGTATAGCAATGGAATAAAAACATTTAATTCTATGTATTGATTGATTGTATATGATCTATGTTATATACATGTGTTGTTGTGGGAGGAGAATAGGGGATGTACTCCACGGTTTAGGGAGATAGGGGATGGACCTCTAAAACCGGATTTTGTGTGACATTGATTACGCGCTACAATGTGTATCAAGTGTCGTATGGAAGTGTTTGTTTTGATTTGATATAGCACTAAAATGTATATCGTTATCAATTGTGAAGTATAGAAGTGATTCTATGTTATGTTGATACAGCACCGAAATGTGGACCTTTCTCAAAGTGTGGGAATGGTTTATGTGTTATTGATACAGCATTAAAATGTGTATCCCTCATAAATTTCGAAAGTGTTTTAAAGATGAGTCTAAAATCTCATTAAGTTATTTGGCTAGGTGTTGAGCCTTGTTTTCAAACTCAAAGTTGGAAAAGACATGGGAAATGAAATGTAACATGGACTTAATGTCAAGAAACCGAAATGTAATATATGTGGATATATCTGTGTTGACCATCTATCAACTGCTAATCTTTTAGTCATTGTTCATAGCTGGTTTAGTGTATTTCTACTGGGCTGTGGCTCACCCTTCATGGGACATCATTTTCAGGTACAGGTAGTATGCCACCTCCAAGAACATAGCTTGGGAGGCAAGAGGCAGTCAGGCTTTTGTCGTTTTGTGATCTTTTGGATGTATTACATGTAAATTCAAGCCAAGAGCTTAATGTGTAGTTGAGTTAGTACTCTTTTTTTTTTTTGTAACCAAGTGTTAACTTGGAAAGCTGTAAGCCCGTAGGGCATTTGCTTTTGTTGTTAATATGCAACACTCATTGTAAAGAACTACTCTGATGAATAGAAGAATATTTATCCTTTATACCAATGCATGTTTAAGTTGATGGGTTTTAATGTTATTTTTTTGAGGGCGTTACAATTTGCACATGGATTAAACTATAAGGGAATAAAGTGGAATTTGTCCAAAAATGACATAGTAAAATTAGAGAAAATTGTTGATAAATCCAATCTAAAGATTGCGTAAGGCGTAAGGTCTACTGAATAATTGTTTTTGGTAAAAAGGACATGTTGTGTAAAATAATATGGTGAGAAGCCCTTTAGTTATTTTTAAGGACATTTTCTTTCCAGTTTTATCCTTTTATGTTGAAATTTTTTTAACTTATCTGTTCAAATTATTCAAAAGAATCTATCTATTAAAATTTATACCTATTGAAATTATATGTTCAAAATTCAAAATTCCTATCTGTTGAATTATCTGTTCAAAATATATCTATTTATTGAAATTTTATCCGTTTAAATTACCTTTTTTAAGAAAATCTATCTGTTGAAATTATCTATCTGTTCAAATTCTTTATCTCTCTCATCTTCATCTATTTCTCTCTATCTGTTGTTTCTTTATCTATCAATGCTATACACTCATGGGTAACTTTCTTTCTCTCCTCAATCACCACTTTCTTTGTCACCACCGCCAGTCCAAACCCTAATTTATACTGTCGTTCTAATCCTCGAGCACCACCGCTCATAGTTCTAAATCGCGGTATCGAGTAACGTAACGGTATCGATCGCGGAGTATCGGTATCAGTAGTATCAACTAGTACGTATCGGGAATCGAGCGTCGCAGCCGTGAAATTTCATAAATCATTAGCAATCCCTCTAAAACTCAATTTTATGTTTTTTTTTTTGTGTGACTCTTTTAGCATTAATTTATCACATTTTAATCAAAATTTTGATATGTAAGGACACTTTTGACTCATTTTCAACTAAATGATATGTATTTATTTTAGTCACATGCTTTTATTTGGCATATATGTTAAACTTTTAATAAAAAAATTGATGTGGAAATATTTTTTTACTTATTTTCAACAATGAAATACTTTCAAATGCAGAATAAATTAATAAGAGAAAGAGGGACATGAAAATAAATTATTCGTTTCAGTCATAATCGCATACAAATAATCTACTACAAATCAACAACTCTAAAACTTAGTAATAAAAATAATTACGTGGTGGTACAGAAGGATCTCCATATCTTACATCACTTTTATCATCACTATGAATTGGTTAGCCTATTTCTCTACATTGATATTCCTAGTAGTAGTTATTGAAAGTGCATTGATCATAAGTGGTGTTGTTGGTGCCACTGCTACTTGACTGTTGTTGTGCCATTGCAAGCCCCTTTGTACCATAATTGAAACCCTCTGTAAATGGATATTGATGAGGTTGTTGAGAGTAGTTCCTATTTCCCATATAAGGTGGTTGATAGATGTGTAGTGGTGGTTGAGTTGGAGGATGGTAATAAGGATATGGTACTGAGCATATTGGTCGCCAATGTTGAGTTCCCCTTCCATCTTCTTGTCTAACTCCGAGATGTTCAAATTGATTTCTAAGGTCACGATGACCATAAATATCATCAGTATGTCATGAACGCCCAATTGATGCTTCTACATTAGGAGTAGAAATAGAATGTCATCGCTATAACGATCCCGATTTTTCCCCTTTTGGTTGTTGTGTCCGGACTTAGGTTCCGTGGAGCTTGTTGTTATATATATCTTGTTGTCATCCTTTAATTCCTTATTTTTGAGTTATAGGATGTGTTGGGCAGGTTTGTTACAGGATGGTTGGGTTTAGAAACCAATAGTTGATGCCCAGATTTTGGCCTTCACGCTCGAGCGGGGCTTTTGACGCTCGAGCGGGCCCTTTGTTTTTGCTTCTCCGCTCGAGCGGGCGTTTTGACGCTCGAGCGTGTTTTGTCACCTCCCAGTATTTTCTTTACAGGTCATCGTACGCTCAAGCGGGAGTTCTGACGCTCGAGCGGGACCCTTTGTTTTTGTTCCTCCGCTCAAGCGGGGGAGTCTGAGTTGGGTAATTTTGGGTGTTAGGGTTTCAAAATGAAAAGAGGGGTTTTGTTTATTTGACTCATACATATGTGTTTTGGGTCTAAAATGGAATTTATTAATGTTGTTGATAATATTTGGGCCTTTGGGTCACTATTGAGAAAAATGAGGAAAATGTCATGTTTGGGTTTAATTGGGTCATTAGTGTAATTAATGACATTCACTATGGAAATATGAAATTGAGTTGGAAATAATGTAATTGGCTCATTATGAGATAGAATGGTGGAGTTGGATTTATTAATCACTCACCTGGGATATTGTTAATAATTTATCTGTTGGATGTAATTATTATCTGTTTAGAAATAATTGCTTTGGGTTATCGGTGGAGGATAGTCTTGATTATTGTAGACAATACATGATGATTAGGCGAACTAAAACTAATCAATTGAATATGTCATCGAATATGACAATTGGTAGAATACATCAAGTCTATGTACTAATTGATTATGTATATGATATGTGTTTATATAAATTGTGTTGTGTGGGATGATATAGAGGATGTACTCCATGGTTTAGGGGAAGATAGGGGATGGACTCCTAACCCGGATATTATTTGAGAGGAGATAGGGGATGGACTCCATTGATACAGCAAATATGTGTATCTATTAAAGTGTTGATATAGCAAATCTGTGTATCATTTGAGAAGTATGGAAGTGTTTTTATGTGTTATTGATATAGCAAATATGTGTATCTATTGAGGCTTATGGAAGTGTTTTGATATGAGATGTAATCTCATTTAAAGTATATGGCCAGGTTCTAAGCCAGGGTTATGAATTGAGAAACTGGATAAGAAATGGAAAATGGAATGAAACATGGACACATTTGTCATGTAATTGAATAGGGTTATGAATTGATTTATGTGAGTTAAACATTTATCAAATGCTAATATTTTAGTTATTACCCATATTATGTTTAACATATTTCTACTGGGCGTTGGCTCACCCTATATGGGACATCATTTTCAGGTATAGGTAGCATGCCACCTCCAAGGATGTAACTTGAGAGGCTTAGTAGCTGGGACATCTTTTGTGATTACATTATTGTATTACATGTATATCAAGCCAAGGGCTTATTTTGTGTTTTGAGTTAGTACTATCCTTTTTGTAACCAAGCGTTGGCTTGGAATGTTGTAAGCCCGCAGGGCATTTACTTTTATTGTCAACATGTAATACATTTTTTAATGAACACTCTGATGAAATGTAATTATACTTTATTCTCTTATATCTAAGCATGTCAAGAATGTATGGTTTATGGGTTTATTATGAGGGCGTTACAACTTAGTATCAGAGCGTACCGGGTTTGAATACTTTGTGTACGTGGGAAGTGATTAGTATCACAATGGGTTTGTCTCGCTTGTTAGAGACTTAGATGTAGTGTTATGTGCTTATGTGATAACATGTTTATGTGATTACTTGGATATGGGATTTAATTTCTAGGATGTTGATTGGATCCTTGGATTCCTGTGAGCCTTGTTGGAAAGGCACTTGATCAATGCCGTTTCTAACCTGAACTCTGGTAACGCCTCGGGACTATCATTATCCGAAAATGAAATTCGTAGGTGCTTATGTGATTATGTGCTTACATGGAGTGAATTACTCTTGTCCATGCATTAGGACGTGAGTGTTGTAGCTTCGGCACATTTATGAAAGTGCTAATGTTCTTCATTACCTCTATTAGGATATCAGGACGAGGACGCGGTGGTAGGCGAGGTAGGCCTAGGAGGTAGGAGATGACTATCTCAGATGAGATTCCGGCACAGCAGGAGGGTGTTGATCAGGCCAATGTGGCTGAACCAGTGGGTTAGCAGGCCATGGGCGCCTTAGCCCGCGAGATGGCAGGAGCTTTGAGGGAGTCCTTGGGCATTCTCAAAGCTGAGAATCAGGTTCAGGCCCATGTTGCTGAGGCAGGGCCTTCTTTTCTGAAGGGGGAGTTCTTCCGGTCTAATCCGGATGAGTTTGTTGGGGATCCAAAAGAGCCACTTAAAGCTGATGAGTGGTTAGAGCAGATGAGGAAGACCCTTGAGATGCTTGGCATCGAAGACGGAGCTTTGAAGGTGACCTTAGAGTCTTTCCAGTTGAAGGGAGGTGCGGGTCAGTGGTGGAAATTCATGAGGGGTCGTGTTGGTGGTACATAGGAGGCCTTTGTAGATGCTTTCCAGTAGAAGTTCTTGTCTCCGGCTATCAGAGAGAAGCTGAGAGACCAGTTTTGTCAGCTCAAGCAGCTGAGTTTGTCAGTGGCCGAGTTTGAGGCCGTTTTTACTAGTTTATCCAGGTTTGCACCTGAGCTTGTGGCGTTAGAGGAACGCCGTTGTATTGAGTTTGAACGAAAGCTGAGGCATGGGCTCAAGATGAGAGTTAGAGGTTCCATGACCCGAGAGTATGGGCGTCTTATGGATGCTGCAACCCATATGGAGATTATGATGCAGCAGGAGGAGGAGAGGCAGAGGGGCTCCAAGAGGAGTCAGGATGGTCAGGGGGACGGCAGGAGGCAAAGGGTTTCTAACCCTCAGCAGTCCCAGGGTGCTTTTGCTAGATCTACCTTTCCAGTGCCGAGTGCAGACTCTAGGAGAGGCAGTCAGGGAGACATCACCTGTTACAAATGTGGTTAGCTGGGCCACAAGTCTCCAGCTTGCCCGCAGAGGGGAGGAGGTCAGAGAGCAGCTTCATCTTCGGCTCGACCTCAGAGCCAAAGTCAGGGCAGAGGCCAGCCGCTTTCTTGTTATCAGTGCGGTCAGGCGGGGCACCTGGAGAGATTTTGCCCACAGTTAAGTGCCACATCGAGTGCGTCTGGTTCTAGACAGACGCAGAGTTTTCAGCCAGCTCTGTCAGTTCAGGTCTTGAGGGCCAATCAGGGGGCTTTATCGTCCTTGTCTGTGCAGTAGTCCTTTGCTCTGAGGGGTGAGCAGCTAGATCAGGGGCCTTCAGGGCGCGTGTATGCTGTTACCGCGTAGGATCTTGTACCAGCTCTATCGGTTGTGAGAGGTACCTTTTTGTTTTGCAACTCGCTTGCCAATGTGTTGATTGATACGGGTGTATCTCATTCCTTTATATCTGCTGCATTTGCATCTGTTTTGGGCTAGAGTTGGCACAGTTAGCATCTTCTATATGTGTTGTATCGCCTATTGGGGGTGAATTAATTTTGAAACAAGGGTGTCAGGGCTGTGATATAGAGGTCGCCGACCATCGGCTTCCATTTCCTTTTGTAGTTATGGCTATGTTGGGTTTTGATGTTATTTTGGGTATGGACTGGATATCGTCATATTGGGCTGTTATCGATTGTTACTGCCAGAGGGTCACAGTATGTATCCCGAACGGGGATTGTTTCCATTTCTTGGGGGATCGGGTGGGTAGTGTGTTGCCACCGGTGTATGGTTCGCGAGGGCAGAGTGAGCTTAGTGGTCTTCTCGCCAGCTTTATGAGTGGTGAGTGTGATGAGACCCAGACTATGTTGCCGAGAGTGGTTTGTGAGTACTCGGACGTCTTTCCCAAGGACCTTGTTAGTTTGCCACCTTAGTGAGAGATCGAGTTCTCTATTGATTTAATGCCCGGCACGGCGCCAAATTCTATGGCACCTTATCGTTTTGCTCCAGCCAAGTTGAGTGAGTTGAAGATTCAACTCCAGGAGTTGCTAGATAAGGGTTTTATTCGCCCTACTGTTCGCCGTGAGGAGCACCGTCCCTTTTTGCTAAAAAGAAAGATAGTGCCTTGAGGCTTTGTATCGATTACCGGAGATTGAACCGGGCTACGGTTAAGAATAAACACCCTATGCCCCGTATAGATGATTTGTTTGACCAGTTGAAGGGGTCCCGTTGTTTCTCTAAGATAGACTTGAGATCGGGTTACCACCAATTGAGGGTCAGAGAGGAGGACATTCCGAAGATGGCATTCCGTACGCGGTATGACCACTATGAGTTTCTGGTGATGCCATTTGGGCTCACCAATGCACCGGCAGTGTTTATGGATTTGATGAACCGGATATTTCGGGAATTCTTAGATTGCTTTGTGGTCATTTTCGTGGACGACATCCTGATTTATTCACCTTCTGAGGAGGAGCACGAGGAACACTTGAGAGTAGTGCTTGAGTTGCTTAGAGCTCATAGGCTGTATGCCAAATTTGGGAAGTGTGAGTTCTGGCTAAGAGAGGTTAAGTTCTTAGGCCATGTGGTCTTCGGGGAAGGGGTGTCTGTTGATACACTTTTGAGATCCGCAGTTTTCTGGGATTAGCTGGGTATTACCGCCGGTTTGTGAAAGATTTCTCCAGGCTAGCATCGTCATTAACTAGATTGATGCAGAAAGGGGTCAAATTTGTATGGAGTGAGACTTGTGAAAAGTCGTTCCAAGAGCTGAAAGTTAGACTTACCACCGCTCTGGTCTTGATTATTCCGGAGAGAGGTTTGGGTTATGCGGTTTATTGTGATGCCTCACGAGAGGGTTTGGGTTGTGTGCTGATGTAAGAGGGGAAAGCGGTAGCCTATGGCTCACGTCAGTTGAAAATACACGAGAGGAATTACCCTACACACGACCTAGAGTTAGCAGCTGTGATTTTTGCCTTGAAGATTTGGAGGCACTACCTTTATGGTGAGAGATTTGAGGTGTTCTCGGATCATAAGAGTTTAAAGTACCTGTTTACATAGAGAGACTTGAATTTGAGGCAGAGAAGGTGGATGGAGTTCATTGAGGACTATGACTTTGAGTTGCACTATCACTCGGGAAAGGCCAACGTTATGGCCGATGCCCTTAGTAAGAAATCCATTAATGATGTAGCTTGTATAGCCACCCGGGAGTGGAAGATATTGGGTGCACTTGGCGAGTTCGATTTGCTTTTGGGCGAATCCGTCGAGGCTGCGACCTTGTTTCCTGTTATTGCGCAGCCTACAATTATGAGTTGAGTGTTAAATGCACAGAGAGGTGACCTTGAGGCAGAATCCATCCGAGAGAAAATCTCCAGTGGGAAGGTTGAGAAGGGTTTGATTGTGTATCCCGACTTGAGTGTGAGATACCAAGATCGACTGTTTGTACCGGAGTCTTGCCGAGAGGAAGTCCTCGGAGAGTTTCACTATTCACGCCTTGCGGTGCATCCGGGAGGCACTATGATGCATCGTGATTTGGGTCGCCAGTTTTGGTGGCGGGGTATGAAGAAAGATGTGGCAGTGTTTGTGTCTAAGTGCCTTACTTGTCAGCAAGTGAAAGCCGAGCATCAGAAGCCAGCGGGTTTGTTGCAACCCTTGCCTATTGCCAAGTGGAAGTGGGAGCATGTCACTATGGACTTCGTTGTAGGTCTTCCGAGGACTCAGCGGGGTAGTGATGCTGTTTGGGTGGTTGTAGACTAGTTGACTAAGTCTGCGCACTTTATACCTATGCGCGTGAGAGATTCGGTAGATCATCTCGCCGATTTGTATATTCGGGACATAGTGAGGTTGCACGGGGTCCCAGTGTCGATTGTCTCTGATAGAGATCCTCGTTTTACTGCTAGGTTGTGGCAGAGTTTGCAAAGTGCCTTGGGCACTAGGTTGACCTTTAGCACGGCGTATCATCCTTAGACTGACAGGCAGTCCGAGTGTACTATTCAGATCCTTGAGGATATGCTTCGAGGTTGTGTCCTTGACTTTAGTGGGATGTGGGAGAGGCACTTTCCCTTGGTGGAGTTTGCCTACAACAACAATTTTCAGTCGAGTATCGGTATGGCACCATTTGAGGCCTTGTATGGCCGACCTTGTTGGTCTCCAGTTTGTTGGGCCAAGGTGGGTGATGCACCTTTGTTGGGTCCGGAGTTAGTGAGGGAAACGACGGAGAAAGTTGAGCTTATCCGTAAAAGGCTTGTTACAGCCCAGAGTCGTCAGAAGTGTTATGCCGACCGTAGGAGGAGGCCTTTAGAATTTGAGACGGGTGATCATGTCTTCTTGAAAATATCACCTAGGCGGGGTTTGATGAGATTTGGTAGGAGTGGGAAGTTGTCCCCTCAGTTTATTGGTCCCTTTGAGATCCTTGAGAGGATTGGCGAGGTTGCCTATCGCTTGGCCTTACCGCCACAGTTGTCCGAAGTGCATGACGTGTTTCATGTTAGTATGCCTCGGAAGTATAAGCCGGATCCGTCCCATGTGTTGGATTGGACCGATTTGAAGATTGACGAGGATATCTCGTATGAGGAGAGATCGGTTTGGGTCTTGGATAAGCAGGATCAAGTCTTGCAAGGCAAGACCATTCCCTTAGTAAAAGTTTTGTGGATACATCACGGAGTGGAGGAAGCCACTTGGGAACGTGAGGTGGAAGTCCGTGAGAAATATCCGGACTTGTTTGTAAATGTTTAACCATGTATTGGGATTTTGTAATATTGATGAACTTTAAGAGCATTAAATATGTCTTGAGTTGTAAAACATTGTATATGTTTTGATTTATGGAAGTATTTTGAAACTTGCCTTGAAATAGAAGTTTGATGTAACATTGCATATGTTGAATGTATTGTAGAAATGGAAATATATCATGAACATTGAATATGATATAAAATGGTGGAATATGTGTTGAAATTGGTAAATTTCAAGGGAAAGCATGCTAATAATGCATATTGAGTATATATTGTGAAATGCCTCTTGAATAGAGATGAAATGACCGGTAATGGGTCAGGTTGTTGAAAATTGAGTTGTAATACTGTTGAGAATTGAGAAAATCACGTTTTTGAAAAACTTGTACTTAATTTCGGGGACAAAATTCTTTAAGGGGAGGAGGTTATAGCGGTCCCGGTTTTTTCCCTTTTGGTTGTTGTGTCCGGACTTAGGTTCCGTGGAGCTTGTTGTTGTATATATCTTGTTGTCATCCTTTAATTCCTTATTTTTGAGTTATAGGATGTGTTGGGGAGGTTTGTTACAGGATGGTTGGGTTTAGAAACCAATAGTTGATGCCCAGATTTTGGCCTTCACGTTCGAGCGGGGCTTTTGACGCTCGAGCGGGCCCGTTGTTTTTGCTTCTCCGCTCGAGCGTGCGTTTTGACGCTCGAGCGTGATTTGTCACCTCCCAGTATTTTCTCTGTAGGTCATCGTACGCTCGAGTGGGAGTTTTGACGCTCGAGCGGGACCCTTAGTTTTTGTTCCTCCGCTCGAGCGGGGGAGTCTGACACTTGAGTGGGGACCATGGTCTACAGAACTTCTGCAAGTGTGCAATCGACGCTCGAGCGGCGCTTTTCACGCTCGAGCGTGAATCTATGTCTGACGCTCGCGTGGAGCGTTCTACGCTCGAGCGGGGAGTGTAGTATATCAATCTGAAAAGTGACATTTTGGTTCACTTTTTGATTTCCTTTTCTCTCTCTTACTTTTCAAAACCTCCATTGGAGAGCTCCTCTCTCTAAAACCCCAACTTCTCTCTAGGTATTGATCTAGTTTGAGTGATCTACTCCCTTAGTGTCTTTGCAAATAGTGTGGAGCTTGGTGTGGGCTTCCTATCAATCCGAAAATTTCTTAATTTGGAGCGCTTTGGGATTTCTTCATCATCTCCTTTGGGTTTCATCTCTTGAGGTAGGGATAACTACTCATTCATATGGTTTTTAACATAAACTATTGGTCATTTTGATGTAATGTCGGAGTTGGGTAATTTTGGGTATTAGGGTTTCAAAATGAAAAGAGGGGTTTTGTTTATTTGACTCATACATATGTGTGTTTGGGTCTAAAATGGAATTTATTAATGTTGTTGATAATATTTGGACCTTTGGGTCACTATTGAGAAAAATGGAAAAAATGCCATGTTTGGGTTTAATTGGGTCATTAGTGTAATTAATGACATTTACTATGGAAATATGAAATTGAGTGGAAATAATGTAATTGGCTCATTATGAGATAGAATGGTGGAGTTGGATTTATTAATCACTCACTTGGGATATTGTTGATAATTTATCTGTTGGATGTAATTATTATCTATTTAGAAATAATTGCTTTGGGCTATCGGTATAGGATAGTCTTGATTATTGTAGACAATACATGATGATTAGGCGAACTAAAACTAATCAATTGAATATGTCATCGAATATGACAATTGGTAGAATACATCAAGTTTATGTACTGATTGATTATGTATATGATATGTGTTTATATATATTGTGTTGTATGGGAGGAGATAGGGGATGTACTCCACGGTTTAGGGGAAGATAGGGGATGGACTCCTAAATCGGATATTATTTGGGAGGAGATAGGGGATGGACTCCATTGATACAGCAAATATGTGTATCTATTGAAGTGTTGATACAGCAAATCTGTGTATCATTTGTGAAGTATGGAAGTGTTTTTATGTGTTATTGATACAACAAATATGTGTATCTATTGAGGCTTGTGAAAGTGTTTTGATATGAGATGTAATCTCATTTAAAGTATATGGCCAGGTTCTGAACCAGGGTTATGAATTGAGAAACTGGATAAGAAATGGAAAATGGAATGAAACATGGACACATTTGTCATGTAATTGAACAGGGTTATGAATCGATTTACGTGAGTTAAACATTTATCAAATGCTAATGTTTTAGTTATTACCCATATTATGTTTAGCATATTTCTACTGGGCGTTGGCTTACCCTACATGGGACATCATTTTCAGGTACAGGTAGCATGCCACCTCCAAGGATGTAACTTGAGAGGCTTAGTGGCTAGGACATCTTTTGTGATTACATTCTTGTATTACATGTATATCAAGCCAAGGGCTTATTTTGTGTTTTGAGTTAGTACTCTCCTTTTTGTAACCAAGTGTTGGCTTAGAAAGTTGTAAGCCCGCAGGGCATTTACTTTTGTTGTCAACATGTAATACATTTTGTAGTGAACACTTTGATGAAATGTAATTATGCTTTATTCTCTTATATCTAAGCATGTCAAGAATGTATGGTTTATGGGTTTATTATGAGGGCGTTATAGTCGCTGCTGTATAGAGTCCATGGTCCAATCATGATCAATACGATGACTATTGCGTCTACTACCATGTGCAGAACCTACAGACTTCCATTGTCCACCACTACCACCACCTGTTAGAGGATGACTTCCATCATTATCATCTCCACCACCACTAGGTAGACTCAAACCGCGACCCTCAGTAGAGCCACTTCCAGTAGACCCTGCTCTTTGATGGTGTTGAGGTGCTTGGCTACTAATGGCATGATCTCTCTCATCATCATCATCAACAATCAACCAACTTGAATTATCTTCATCATCCAAGACTACATGTTCTCTCTCTTGAAGCCATGGAGTTAATAGATCATCTTCTTTAAATATATAGTCAAGATTTATGGGGTTAAAAGATTTCTCTTTGTCACCTTGACTTTTTCGTGTTGCATGTCTGATCTTTAGCCTCATATTGTAATACACATAAACAAGTTTATTTAATTTTTTATACTTCAACCGATTCCTTGTCTTTGCATAGATCAGGCTAAATGTACTCCAATTGCGCTCACAATTAGAAAAAGACGTGGTTTGGCTCAATACTCTCACAACCACTTTTTGGAGTACCGGAGCCGATGTACCATAATGGATCTACCATTCAGCTATATACAAATCAATCAATCATTAGTGATTATGTTATAATTTGATATAGAAGTGTTGAGAATGTAACAATAATATGTAATTAAAATAGTTAATAGTTGATTGAATATATAATAATTACCAAGATTTGTTGCTTTCATTTCTCTTTGTGCTAACACAGCACCAAAAGAATCTTCTTTATTACAAAATAAAGAGATCTGCAATGAACAAAAGGCAATAAGCAGTTTTACAAACACAATTCACAAGTCAAATAATAGGTTATCAGTTTAACTAATATTAAATAATGACTAACTTGGTTTGTCGCCTGTATTTGCTCGTTTAAATTTGGTAGAAGTCTCAAAATCACATTTCTAACTCCACTCATCACTTCTCGATGATTAGAAAGGTGCTCCCCATATTGGAATATGGGATTTAAAAAATAACCTACATTCAAATATAAAATAATAATAAAAGTGAGACAAGGGAACACATAATTTATAATTTAAATAAATTAAAAATTACTTACCAATAGCATGCCAGTCCGTGTGTAGTTGGAAAGCCCATAGATTATCAATAATCTTCCAATAATTTACATAATAGCGACAATTTTGTTTGATGGCCAACTTTGTTCTATCCATGGCTTCATATATAAAACCCATTGTGGGCTTTTCATCCCCATCTACAAGTCTAAGCACCTTTAGAAGTGGTTCTTGAACTTTTAATACATGTCGCCTTTGTCCAAAAATCTTTACTTTGTATAATTTTTTTAACTTCTTTTGCATCATCTTTTTTGGATCATTTGTTGTGCTTCCACTCTTGAGAGTGAAACATATCCTATAAAGTAGTCTTATGTTTAACAATGCTTTCCAAAGTAATGAAATTTGTGGCAAAGCACGTGATGACAGGACGTAACAACTCTCTATTTCCTGTGAATCTTTTCATGAAATCAACGACCCAATTGGAGTTGTAAATAAAGCATGTGATTACTTTTGCACAATCCAACACCATTGCCACACTTTTTTTCTTCCCAATATCCTCTAACATAAGATCAATACAATGAGCTGCACATCCTGTCCAATATAGATTCTCCCTTTTTTGCATGAGTTTGTAACCAGCTGCCTTTATCGCAGCTTCGTTATCAGTTACAATATGCACAACATATTCTTCTCTAATTTCATCTACTACCTTGTCCATGAGGCCCAACTAATAATCAGCTATCCTACTAGGTACATCAGTTACATCCACAAACTTTTGAAAAATTATTCCACAATTGCTATACACAAGAAAATTAACAATGTGCTTTCTTGTAGGCCTAGACCATCCATCACACATAATTGTAACACCTCTCTCAGCCCAACTAGATTTATGAGATTTTATCCAATTTTGTAAAGCTTCATACTCCATGGGTAAATACACTTCAGTTTCCTATTTAATAATAAATAACAAACAAAAACTATTAACAAGCATCTTAATAATTTATTTATTTTTAAACATAGAAAGAGTTTTTTCAAACTTTAAGTTAGAGGCATACTTCATAAGAACTAGGTAGCTTTGTTCCTTTTCCAACCTCTCTTGTAGTATCCAACATTGGTTCTAGCCATTTAGAATTAATAACATTAGTAGGCACCGGAGTGAACAATACGAACTGGCTAACTGCTCTTCCTAATTTTTTCTTAGCTTCTTTTAAGAATCTAGAGGAGAGTTTGGATTGTTTGTTGCCTTTGGTCCTATGAAGATCCACATCTATGTCCAATAATTAAACTTCTAGAGAGGATGTACCAATCCATTTCCTACCGTACTAGCCTCACGAACACTATGACTTCGCCGAGCAAAACCAGGAGAAGGTGCAACCTCAATATCACTAGCCCTAATTTGTCGGGCCATAACCATTTCTAGGTCCTCCTCATCATTTTCATCATCATTACACTGACTGGCTCTAATTTATTCTGTCAATTCCCCATTCATCTTCCTTTTATCAAGATTTTTGCCTTTATAATTATTCAAATGATCGATCATTAGTGTCTGAACTTCACCACTGACATTAGCACAAGGTGCGACTTGACCTTTCATATGGGCCAAATGTTGCTTCAACCTAGTTATACCACCATTTAGCTCTTTTCCACAAAACGTACACCTAATTTTATGCCTAGTATTTTTATGTCATCACTTGAAGGTTTTCCACTAGAACCACCTCCGTGTGCCATTATAACTTTCAATTATCTATAATAATAGTTTTCAATTAACAAATATTGTAATTCTCATTTAGATACTAATAATAATGTATTTAAAATAAAAATAAAAAATCTAAAATATTAAACCTCTTTACTTAACAATTAAACCTCTTTAAAAAAAATCTGATAGATGAAACCTCTTTAAAAAAAATCTGACATAAAAATAATCTTAAGTAAAAAAAATTGACAGATTAAAAAATTTGAAATAATAAAAAAAAATTGAAATAAAAAATCTAATAGTTTAAGCCTCTTTAAATAAAAATAAAAAAATCTAAAATATTAAACCTCTTTTAAAAAAAGAAAAAAAAAAAAAACAATGAACAATCAAGCTGTTGATAGACAAAAGTTTTGAAAACTATAATGGAAGTTAGTCAAACAGATTCGATACATGAGCCTAATTATACACTACTACCACTTAATTTATTGGTTTTAATAGGTCCATGAACAGTGAATCTAATAAATCAACTTAAAGGAATAAAGAAGTGAAATAAGTATAAAACATACTCTACAGGTACATTGCTGAGAAAAAAATAAATATATATATTAATATTTGAACAATCATAAATATATATATTAAAATATGTCCCATCCCATACCATAATACAACCACAAAATGTAGCAACTACGAAACAAAAACAAAAAACAAAAATATAAACAACCATCTTATACAGTGACAGGATTTTAAAGTCACTCCTACGTTACTTATCCATTCTAACATTAAAACAATGTGCAACATCGATTACCTCCCCCTGAAAACATGGGAGACAAAGAAGATAAATAATTCAAATAAAAATTGTCACTTAAAGTACACAATTGCACAATTACTAAAAAGCAATTTGCACCACACTGGAAAGTAGGATTGCACAATTACTTAAAAAGCAATTGCATTCATCACTGAAAAGAAAAAAGAGTGATTCATTGGTGCCTCATGTAGACATTCCAACACTATCAAAATAAGGAATGGTTCTCTCCAGTCTAGCTATAAAGTGAATATGGAGCATATTTCCTTGAGTTTGTTATAGATTCATTACAGATTTGTTTCGGGATATAATTCTGAATCGAAAATGCAATAGAAGTCTCGAGTACTTTCATTCTTGTAAAAAATTCATTGATTGGATATCAATAGTTCGTTGATCATAAACATTTTTGTTAACAATTTAATTTTTAAATCATATTTATCATTGACGAAAACATGTTTCGATCAAGAGGCTATTGATATTCGATAATGTGATTTGTGCAAGGATGAAATACTCGATAAATTTTACACATTAACGGTTCAAATCATTAAAATGAGATCCACGATGGATCTCACAAATCTAACAATAGATTTAATTCACAAAATAGAGTGGAGAGCCCAATCCCATCACGATCATAATATTCCAAAGTATGCCATATGACACATAGCAAAGCATTTTGCTCGTTTCCTTATCTTTATTATATTGGTCAATTACTCCTAATTAGTCCAATTGAATTTTTTAATACATTGATAAGTTTTTTGTTTATTTTGATAATTTTATCGGGAGATCCTATTTAAATTTTGGTATTTTAGTGGACATGTCTACATTCCTTATTGAGGGACGCCATCTTGGGAGAAGTTGGATACATTTTTTGGATCACGTTTCGTCACTCCAATGTAACACTCAAACATAATACTAAAAAAAAACTCTTTTAGTATACTTTTTTCAGACATCACACTTCTCCAACATAGCATACTAAAAAAACTCCTCCAACGTAAACATACTAAAATATATTTTGTGACTTTTCCTAAACGTAACATTCCACCCTAAGAAACTCTTTTTGTGTGCTTTTCTCAAACGTAACTCTCCTCAAAAAACTCATTAGTTTACTTTTCCCAAATGTAACACTTTAACATAACACACTAAAAAACTTCTTAGATATATTTTTTAAACGTAACACTCCAATAACATAATACTCCAAGGTAATACTCTAAAAAACTTTTTAGTATATTTTTCTTAAATGTAACACTTAACAATTTAACGTCAACCACTAAAAACTATTTAATGTACTTTTTCCAAATATAACAATCCAACGTAACACTTCAACACTAAAAAGATTCTTGTGTCCTTGTCCCAAACGAACATCTAATAACATAAACACTCAAAAAACGTAACACACTAAAAAATTCTTTAATATTTTTTTCCCAAATGTAACACTTCAAGTAATCCCCAAATCCAACACTCCAATGTGAGGTAAAATGAGTCATTACACATTGAAAATGAATAAATAGATTATAAGAAAAAAATATAGGACTTTTAGATCACAAGTCCAAAAATGGGACTTATTGGTCAATCTCTCTTGAAAATATGATGTAGAAAGTGTATTGGAATGTATATAAATATTTTGAAAATTGCATAAATTCTATTAAGATTTTAAATATTTTGATTATTTTGTGTTATTAACCATTTTTTAAATTGTCATTAGCATGATCATATTTTTATTTATATACAGAAAATTTATTAATAATGTTATAAGTAGTAACAAATGTAAGCTCGATGCCAATAACTCAACAATAGATTAAAAATTTAATTTAGAAAGTACATTTCATTTATTTTTATTAGAAATTACTTAAAATCAATGTTTTCCATATTGAGCCCTAAGCAAAAATTTAAATTTGAATTTTTTTTATTCTAAAGGTCCACGCGCGAAAATACTAGGTGTGTTTGGTTTAGTTTTGAGAGATAAATTTTCAAAAAAAAAAAAAATTGGAGAAAGAGTTTAGAATTTTTTTGATTTGTTTGGTTGTATATTTTTGGAAATAGTTTTGGAGTATAGGAATTTGGGATAATTTGATATTTTGTTGTAGTTGAATAGATGTGTGAAGAGAAAAAGTGATTGAGAAGAGAGAGGAAGAGGAAAAAGTGATTGATTGATGTGTAGGAGGAAAGTGATTTTGAAATTTTTTTCCAAAAATTATGTTTTGAGAGTTAAACCAAACAAGGCCACTATGTGCCTGTTTGTAGAATGATTTTCCTTTAAATCCACTTGTAGCTTAAAATAAGTGATTTTGGAGTGTTTGGTATAATTTTTCAGAGATGGATTATAGCTTATTTTTAATGATTTTCAACTTAAATCTCTAAGTTGGTTGAGAGGTGCTTATAAAAACAGCTTAAACGGCAGCTAATTTTGGGGGCCTAATGACTTAAATGCCTCTCATATACTTCAAATATTACCAAAAACCAAATATTAAATCTATAACCAAACACTGTTCACTTCTTCACACAAAGAGAGAGAGAGAGAGAGGGGCGCATTTCGGTGGCACATCACAATCTCTCCTCGAACTGCCCCTCGATATATATATATATATATATATATATATATGCCTCATCTAGAACCAAACCTTAACCCTTACTCTCTCTCTTCACAATCTAAACCGCAGCCCCTTCCTCTACCTCACATGCACTGCGATCGCCGTCTGTCGCCAGTGTGCCTCCGTCGCCTCTTTCAACTCCAGAATCACACACAGACCTAGATCTCCCCTTCTCGCTGCTCTCGCCGATGTTGTTTCCCGTTGCATCTCAAGACATCGCCCTTCGTTGCAAACCATTGTCCCCGCACGTAGCAATCCATTGCTGCTTTGTCGTCATCGCCGTCGTGTCGCCATTGCTGAACTTCTCTCTCTCTCTCTCTTCACGCATCTGAAACCATATCACGATCTGAAATTGGTGAGATGATGGATGACGATTGAGGGTTTTGGGTGGTGGTAGAGGAGACGATGAGTTGAGAGAGGGCTTCTTGTAGACCACCGGCGGCGGCGCTCCGCTCCTCAGATCTAGGCTTTTGCAAAATTGTAATGAAATAAAAGAAAAAAAAAAAGATTTTTTTTTTAATTTCAATTAACTTCCATTTAATTTAAAAAAATATTTCAATTAATTTGAAATAATTGTGCAATTTTACAATTTAAATAAAGAAATAAATTATTGATATAAATTGTAATTGCACAATTTAAATAAAGAAATAAATTGCTAATTTATTTCAATTAAAAAAATACAATTTACTTCCACTAATGAAAAGAAATACAATTGTTATATTATTAATTGTAATCAAAAAATAAAATAATATAAATACATGGATATTAATTGATATTAATTGTAATGAATAATAAATTACACAAAATTAACAAAAAAAAAAAGAAGAGAAGAAAAAAAAAGAAAGAAAGAAGAGAAAAGAAAATATAAGGAGAAAAAGAAAAAAATGAAGAAAAAGAGGAAAAAAGGTATTGATGCTAATTAACCATTAATTGACCTAATTAATTTATAATGAAAAAATGAAATAATTTTATACTAATTGATACTATTTTTGAAAATAATAATTTTGAATACTAATTAATAACTTTTATTAATGAACAGACTTTTTTAAATAATTGAAAAAAATGACAAATAATCATTTTTAATCATATAAGGGGAAAAGGGAAATTAACAGTAAAAATATTTTATAGCTTACAACCAAAACTACTCTACTGCTAAATCCATAATTCACAGTTACACAAATATTTAACAACTTATGTTTACACTACAAGTTATTATCTTAATCATTTCCACGACTCTTAAACAGGACTTATGTTATTAAGGACAAGCTTTTGCAAAATACGAAACTACCTATTCTCAATCGCAGTAGTGGAGTCACGTCTATTACTATGCATAGGATTCCTTCTATCTGTACGAATTCATTTTCTCTCTCTGTATTCAACAAAACCACTCTTCTTTATCTATACCTTCCACTCTCTCATTCTTCATTTTCTTTCTCAATTTTCAAAGCCTTAAACCTTTTTTCACCTACAATAACCTTCAACTCTCGTCTCTTTCTCTTTCTCTCTCACCTATTCTCCATGAACTCTCTTTCTTTGTCCAATGACAATTTTCAAACCCTAATCTCTTCCTTTCTGATTAGCGATGGTGATATCAGCATTCAAATCAACCACAAAAATAATGTCGATCAGCTCTCCATCAAACACCCACCACCGAATCTAGTTCCTCTACCAAACCTCATCATCGGTCAAGAGTAATGTCCACCGCTAACACCTTGTGTGGTGTCTTCGCTATAAGTTTCTCCAGAGATGCAAACCTATGAAAAAGATCAGATTGATCAAGGAGTCCAGATCTGATGTAGGTTTGATGATTGGAGGCGTCGAAAAGTTTGTTTCTAGTAATGATATTAGAGAAATGAGAGAGAAGATTGAGGGGAGGTTTTTGGGTATAGGGCTGATGGTTTAGAGAGTTGGGTATCGAAAGAGCGCGATCATTAAGTTCGATAAAACAAATAGTAACCTAGAAAAATCTCTATTGTCTAAGCCGATCAATTGCTAGATCTGAAATCTATACACACACACACACACACACATATAGATGAATGAAAGAGAGGAAGAAGAATGTGTTGTGGCATTGTTCTTTATTTTTACAATTGTTTTACTCATCAAATCACTCGAGTGTATAACGACGCGGCGTGTTCACGTGCCGCATGGACACACCACCATAGTGGGAGAATTCGGAGAGGGTGAAACTAGTGGGGGAGAGAGAGGATTTTGTTGTAGCGGGACTTAGAGCGGTTGCATAGTTCTAAATATCGGTCGGTACGCACCGAAAAATTGGAAGTACCGATTTGGATATGGACCGGTATACGGTGAGAATAAAATTCGCCCGTAGTGGCCGATTTCCCTGATACGTATCGGCCTGAATCCAATACATGAGCGATACAGTTCCAATACACTTTTCCATCGCGTACGGTTGAAAATGGAGTAGAGAATCCTGCAAAAGCAAAAATAATCGTTCGGTACAGATGACAATGAGTAGAGCACCTGCAAAAACAAAAGCATATACAGAAAAGGAAGGGAATAACCCATTGCATACATGTACATCACTCACTTAAACCTTTCACTTCAAGTGTTTTGTCTTCTTCAAGCAATACACAGACTCACAGACCATAAATTTGTAACAACCTCTTAACCAAAACCCTCAATCGGACCAAACCCAAATCTTCAATCAAACCCAAATCCATCTCCCAGTGGATCGATCTTGTAAAGTGTTGCGGGGAGAAGCATCGAATCAAACCCAAACCCATTTCCCAGTGGCATTCCTTTTAAGCTTCTTCTTGAAGGTTTGTTGTGTCATGCTCTGTTTTCTTCTTGTGTTGTTCTGT
>NW_021034773.1:0-10754 GCF_004153795.1 Camellia sinensis
CTGTATTTGGATCTGATTTTGAAGGGATTTGGTGATAGGAATAAGAGAAAACTTTGCAACTTTCCTTTTGATTTTTGTTTTTTACTTCCATCAACTTTCTCGGTATATTTTGATATCCAATATGTTAAGAGCTGGTCCATGTGATGAGGAAGTTTTGCATCTATTTCAAGTTTTTGGATTTTAATTGTAAAGAAAAAATGAAAAGCCAAAAGAAAAGGAAAAGGAAAATGAGAAATGAAGATATATAATATATATATATATATGTATATGTTTTCCCTTTCTCTTTTCTTTTTTCCTATTTACAATTATTTCCCAAATTTGAATCTAACACAAAATTTTAGGTAAAGCATATTGTTTTTTAGGGTTAAATTGCACTTGCCTTTCCTTAGGTTTTAAAAAATGCAATTAGTCCCACACATTTGACCTAATATACTAACTTCCTTTTTTTATAAGGGCTAAGAGCAACTAAAATTTAATGCAGATGTCGAGTATACACTAAAAATAAATGACAAATAATTTTTTTATACGAATAACTGATAAAAAAAGTCTAAGTATTATGCGAATTAAAATTTTAAAGGAGACTAGAACAATTATGTCAAATGTGTGGAACAAACTGTAATCTTTTTTTTCCAAATCTTACGGGAGGTGACTGTAATTTATCTTATTTTATGTATTAAGCGTTGTTGGCAAACTATTATGTCTGGTTAACTTCTGTTAATTTAGGTATAGATATGCAAAATATTTTCAATAGTATTAGAAATATAATGTGTGGTGTAGATATTAAATTCAAAATGAGACTATTTTTTTTTTCCAATTTTTGAAATGTACTCAATTCGATATTTCTAGCGCTTGGATAATATTTTAGCTGCATTGGGGTTTGGGTTGGAATTTGAATGAAAAATTTTAGCCCCATTCGCTCATTTTACATAATTTTTTATTTTTTAATTACATAATAAACTAGAAATTGAAAAAATTAAAAACACATACATGCTTATTTTTAGAACTTGAATTCAAACATTTGTTAAAAGTACAAAATTATCAATTGGATTTTATTAGTGATCTAAATTCAAATAATTTTAGAATGGTCAAATTTATTTGGGTAAATTAACGAATACACTTCTTAAAATTTGCTTAAAAATATGGATTGTCCTCTATAATTTTGAATATTAACAAATACTTCCTAGTGAGAACTCTTTATATAACAAAATAATAGAAAAAATAAAATTCCTAACTACTCTCTTATTCAACAATAAAAATTACCTAAATTGTTAATTGAAATATTTTCTTATACATTTAAAAACTGTTAATTGACTTATTAATTTATTAATAAAATTGGCCATTTATTATGTGAATTAGAAACTTGAAGGGGCATGAATGTAAATTTTCAAAAACCCATAGAACAATTTATTTTTAAGTAAACCTGAAGGAGTGTATTGTAGTGTACTCCAATTTAATTAATGGAAAATGTTTGGTAGCTCAAAATTTTGTGGCTCAAAATGGTTCAAATTTGTCAAAACGACGTCGTTTACACTCATTTTACAACTCAAAAACGACTCGTTTTGAGTGATTTGAACCACGAAATTTTTGAGCTACCTAGTATTGTTGTTAATTAATAGCCCTCCAAAATCCAAAAAGTTAAATGAGAAAGATTTAGGATGATATATATGTTCTTTACTATGTAATACAAATTTTGGCTCGAACTTGGCCAGACGCACCTCTAGAGATGAGGCTTTTTCTTATATGATTATCAGTTTGAATCTCTGAGTAATTTAATTTATTCTTTTTTTAAATTTATTGTAATAAAATAAATAAATAGAGCACACATAGTAAAGGTTGTCGAATGTATTTAATATTCTCAATCGAATAAAATTAATTGAACTAATTAAGCTTTTCATTGAAATGAACTGAATGAGTGCAGTGTGAGCTAAAATCTAATTACACAATCAAGAGATTACTGGAAATGAAGTAGGCACACACTTTGAGATGAATTCGCAAAGATCTACTTTTGTAAGGACCAAAGATTAATATTGTTCGAATTGGTTATCAATTGAGAGGACATTAGTAACACCTCATTTGATTGACTTTAAGACTGGGCTTTCTTTTGATTGCTCGATGCTAAGACTTGGGTGCTTCTTTTGATTGCTCGATGATGAAAACAAGAAGGTGTTCTCATAGAATCCACAATAAGAAAATAGAATTGAGCCTTTATTTCCAACCCTAACCTGTTTTGGCTAAGTTTTTAAATTAGGAATAAACCTCCCCGTCTCAAAAGTCACAATATTACCTTTCTAGCGCTTAGAGAGACGAATATTCCTTAAGATAGGAATATCTGTCAACGCTGACTGTGACGCTGGACGTGGCATGACTGGATGGTCTGTGCTGATGATGTGGTGCTGACATGTCTTTACCCAGAAAAAGGAATATTCTGTTAAGTCAAGAAATATTCCGTCAATGCTGACTGTGCTGACATGTCTTTATCCAGAAACAAGAAACAAAAATGCCAGCAAAAAAGGTTTGAACCCCCCAACCTAGGACTCTAAGTTCTAAACCTTAACCACTTTGCCAAAGTCTCAACTTGTGTTATGTTTCCCCCCAAATAATATTTGATCACTTCAAACCGATAGGTAAAGAAGAACGTATTTTGCATTTTTTTTTTTTTGTGTATGGGACACTTCCCTACCCCATTGGTTGCCGCATGTATCACTAAATACATACCTAATCACCCTCCATTGTCAAAAAAAAAAATTGTTTGCATCCATAAAGAGGATCCAATCTAATCACTTGAAACCATTGTCCTTCTATCACATTTTTGTCTCCCACCTTCTCTTTGACCTTAGCTGCTCCTCATTGCCTATATACATCATTAAATTGGGTGAAAAAGAATAACCACCAAAATTTAAAGAGAAAAAGTGTGAGAAAAGAGAGAACGTTCAAGTTTTGAGCCAAAAATACTTCCATCTTCCATATACACCTTTGCCATGGCTTATGCACACTGAAATTCCACCTTTTATACACCCAAAACAACTCCAAAAATTCTGAAATAATTGAATTTCAATGAAAATGAGGAAAAATAAGAGAGTTAGCCACTTTTCCATCAAACATTCCCAGAGCTCCATTCTAGTTTTGAATTGAGGATTGAGAACACACTTCCTAAGCTTAAGGGTGATCAAAAAAGAAGTTTGTGAATCAAGAAGTTCATCTCTCCTTGGAAGGTGAATTTCGCACACTTTCATTTCCTTGTATTTTCCATCTTGTTTTGAGTTTCTTGTCTTGATTTCCATTATGTTTCAAGCCTCTTGCCTTCATTTCCATTTTGTTTCTTGTCTTAATTTCGTGTTATAATTTATTGTAATCTAACTGGAAGTGGTGAGTTGAATCGCTCCCATATCCTTTGTTTGTTCTATCTTTGGTTTTTTAAACAAAATAGAGTTTTGGCCTAGCCTAGTTGGCTGGCCGGCCAACATTTTCCAATTCACTGTTGGAAAGATTGCTCGGTTTTGTCTTAAGGTCGTAGGCACAGTGGGCTAGGGAAAAGGGGCTGGCCAGCTAAAGAGGTGAGATGGACATCCAAGAAAATTAGCCGGCTGTGGCCGAAATGTTGGCCGGTCGGCCAACTAGGCTAGGCCAAAACTCTTTTTTGTTTGAAAAACCAAAGATAGAACAAACAAAGGATATGAGAGCAACTCAACTCACCACTTCCAATTAGGTTACAACATATTATAACATGAAATTAAGACAAGAAACACGATGGAAATGACGGCAAGAGATGTGAAACAAGATGGAAATCAAGGCAAGAAACTTAAAACAAGATGGGAAATACAAGGAAATGAAAGTGTGCGAAATTCACCTTCTAAGGAAAGATGGACTTCTTGATTTACAAACTTCCTTTTTTATCACCCTCAAGCTTAGGAAGTGTGTTCTCAATCCTCAATTCGAAACTAGAATGGAGCTCTGAGAATGTTTGATGGTATATGTGGTGGAAAAGTGGCTAACTCTCTTATTTTTCCTCACTTTCAACAACACTCACTATTTTCTTTGATCAATCACTACTGAAATTAAGCTATTTCAGAATTTTTGGAATTGTTTTGGATGTATAAAAGGTGGAATTTCAGTGTGTATAAGCCATGGAAGGTGTATATGGAAGATGAAAGTATTTTTGGCTTAAAACTTGAACTTTTTCTCTTTTTTTTTTCTCTCTTTTCTCTTCAATTTTGTGGTTTTCCTTTTCTCTACACAATCTGATGATGTATAGAGGCAATGAGAAAGAGCTAAGGTCAAAGAGAAGGTGAGAGACAAGAATGTGATAGGAGGGCAAAGTTTTCAAGGTGGTTAGATTGGATTTCTGTTTTATGGATGCAAACAAATTTCTTTTTGACAATGAGGGATGGTTATGAATGTATTTGGTGATATATGGGGGGCCAATGGGGTAAGGGAGTGTCCCATACAAAAAAAAAAAAAAAAACACAAATTTGTAAAAATAAAAAAAAAAAAAATGCAAAAATACACATTCTTTGCTTGCTGGTTTGAAATGGTCAAATATTATTTGAGGGAAAATATAACACAAGGTGAGGCTTTAGCAGAGTGGTTAAGGTTTAGGATGTTGGGTCTTTGGTTGGGGGTTTAAACCTCTTTACTAGCATTCTTATTTCTTTTTTTTGGGTAAAGACATGTCAGCACCATAACATTAGCATAGACCAATCCAGTCATGCCACGTCAGCGTCATAGTCAGCATTGACGGAATATTCTGTATATGGACGGAATATTTATTGACTTAACAAAATATTCTCTGTCTTAACGGAATATTCGTCTCTCTAACGGAATATTCTATTGGAAAGGTAATTTGTGACTATTTTTTTGATGGGAAGACTTGTTCCTAATTAAAACACTTGGCCAAAATAGGCTTAGGATTGGAAATAAAGCTAAAATTCTATTTTCTTATTGAGGATTCTATGAGAAACACCTTCTTGTTTTCATCATCGGGCAATCAAAATGAAGCACCTAAGTCTTAGGGTCGGTTAAAATGGGGTGTCTACAGTTGTCCCTCTTTGACAGAACTTAAAGTCATTTCTTGATGTGAGTGAATGTCAAAGCCTAAAGACGACCCTTTTGACAAGGCTGTAAGACTTGGGCAAACAAACAAGATGTAATGCAGTTGGTTAAACCCGAAGGTTTCCTATGTATCCCTTTACAAGGAATCAAACCATCGTAGTTCAGGGGTAAAATGCAAATGACATGATCAAAATGCAATTTGAAAGTTGGACTTACACACTTCGCGAAGTCGGTTGTTTGAAAATTTATGTAATGCAATGATGATAAATATAGCAAGATAACAGCATATGAAACAAGCCTCAAGCTTAATTAAAACAGGTCCAACATGTCTCACATAGAAAGGAGCAAACAAACGTCAACTCCAAACACGTTTCACGTGAAAAAAAGAAAGATGGTGTAACCAACAGGCATACTTAACCGTATTTCATACGGAAAGGGATGTTTTAACTGGGTAAACTTGAAATCCTAATGCGTTTTATGCAAAAAGAGAAAAGTGGTGTAACCAACAAACGTACCTAATCGTATTTCATATAGAGAGGGAGAAGGTTTTAACCGAGTGAACTTGAAATCCTAACGCGTTTCTTGTGAAAGGATGAAAAGTAGTGTAACCAATAAGCGTACCTAACCGTATTTCATACAGAGAGGGGGGGAATGTTTTAATCGAGTGAACTTGAAATCCTAACGCGTTTCACGTGAAAGGAGGAAAGCTAGTGTAACCAACAAGTGTACCTAACCATATTTTATACGGAGAGGGGGAAGGTTTTAACCGAGTGAACTTGAAATCCTAACGCGTTTCACGCGAAATGATGAAAAGTGGTGTAACCAACAAGCATACCTAATTGTATTTCATACGGAGAGGGAGAAGGTTTTAATCGAGTGAACTTCAAATCTTAACGCGTTTCACATGAAAGGAGGAAAGCTGGTGGGATACGATAGATGTAACATGTTGTGTGATAAATGCATGAGAGCAGTTGAATTGTACGATAGATGCACATGAACGGTCGATTCACAAAGATGGTTTGATGGATGCACAAAATTATTTTTTCATTTTATTTTCTTCTTTATGAAATTATTGTATATGTATTTTTTTTTGAATAAATACAATATACTGTATTCATATACATCCATATACATATACATACGGACGATATACAAAATACGTATACATACGTATGCATATGCACACAGGCAAACTATATACATATACGGATACACACATATACAAATACGGACAAAATATAAACATATTTACATGTATGCAAACATATACGTACATAATATATACACACACACACATACATACATATACGTACACGTATACACATCTCTCTTTCCTCTTTTGTTTTTGTCTCTCTCTCTCTCTCTCTCTCTCTCTTCCTTCATCTTCTTTGAGCGTCGTGTCTAGCACGCGATTTCAACAATCGCAGCACTTGATCGACAGGTTGCCTCAATCTTCAACGATGCCTTGAGCTTTCTCTCCCACCTTGTCTTCTTTTTCTTTCTCGTTCTTTTCTTAAGCCGAGGCCTATGAGAGAGGCAGAGCAAAAGGCTGCAAACTTTCTCTGCCACCACTCTGAAACCCCTTTCTTTTGCATCACTCTCCTTTGACATGGCCTCTTTCTGCGGTTCTCTCACTCTCTTTCCAAACCTCAATGAGTCCACGATAGAGATAACCGATTCCGAATCCTTTGTACCTTAACTGCGCGCCCATCTTCATTTCCCTGCTTTCAGCTTTTTAGCGATGTCAGTTGAGCAAATAATGGCAGCACAGTCTGACATCGAAGCTAACTCATATACGCTGAGGTCATGTGTGGAGACTGTGACTACAGTCTCTAATTTGTCCCGTCGACTGCAGAACATGACGTTTGAAGTGCATCAACTGTTAGCGCAACTCTTTCTGATTCAACGTATGTATAAAGATGCCCGAAGGGAGATTTGTGATTTGAAAAAGTAGAACAAGGAGATGAAACAACAGGCGACCTCCGTGGCTCGATTTAGAGTTCCTTCATACACTGCATTCAATGGCCGACGAGAGATGATTGCTTTTAAAGGCTCCGCAAATACCGAGGCAGGGTCGTCAAGGGTGTCTTGAGAGTGAAGATAAGACAATTGAGAATGGAAGCGGATGGGCCCTTACACTTCCTGCTGGGCTGTTGCCAGAATCTGAGAAAAAGTTCTCTCCCTTATTTATTTATTTTTATTTTGATTTTTTTTCTTTTTCTCTTTTGCTAAGGAATGAGCACCAATGCTTCAAATTTTTTTTTTTTTTTGAAATTTTTATTTAGTTATTTATTTTTATATATGATGTTGATCGGGGGGCTCACCCTGAATCTTAATAAAATGGGTTTTATTCTGCACATCATGGCATGAATGGCACATCACTTGAGCATGAAAACATTTTGTTTCGAAATTGAATCTACGAATGATTGAATTTTAATGACTTCTGAATTGAACATTGAGTCCTTGACTAACTAGAAATCAAAAAATGACTCAATGAAAGAAAAACCAAGCAAAAGCAATCCATACACATTATTTACATTTGCTGGAATGAAAGGAACTTGAAACTTCTTTACGGGTGCGGTCATAAACATCGCGGGCGCTACCAAAACAATTGCGAGCACGGTTTAGAATATCGCAGGCATGGCATTGCAAAACAAAAACCACCACCGGTCCACCGCCCGGACAACCGGCTGACTGAAGAATTGTACGACGGGGGTGAAATGTGATCATGGTAATGAGGACTCAAGAGTACAGGGAAAATATAGAAGACTTGACTTAACTATGCCCCTAGTTCATTGCTTTGACTTTTTCTCTTGATTTTCTGTAAAAAGATTTTGACCAACATAAGAGTTAGATTAAAATATTTGTTTCACTCTCTGTTTTAAAACCATGTGAGTCAAACTGTGAGCACTGAAAATTTTCCCCTTTTTGGTCCAAAGAATGGTTTGGTTTTGCAAAAATGGAATAATTTTTGAGAAACATTAGTTGACTTCATTAAAAGTCTTCAAAATCTGTTTTTGCGAATGATCACTACCCGACCAACATGAAATCAACCCCTGAGATGCACAACCTCAAATCAAGTAGCTTGAGCAGGATCTGTCTTGCAATTGAATCTTCCATGAAGAAGAGATAGAATAATTGAACCAAATGAAGATGAGCCAATTGAACATGGATAGGACATTCGAGTTGGATAAAGATAAACCAAGCAAACATGGATGAGACAAGCAAGTTGAAAACTGGTTGGAACCGAACTTCAGGATGAAGCTGTCTACGTATCCCAAAGATAGGAATTAGGCCTTACGTAGTTCACGGGTAGGGCTCACTCGGGTATTAACAATCTCCTTTTGTGCTCTAACTTTTGCCAAAATTGTCCTTCCTGGTTTTCAACCTTGCGAGTTTTTTTCATTTTTTTCATTCTTCTATTTTTTTTTTCATTTTATATTTTTTATTTTTATTTTTTTCTACTCTAACTTTTGCCTGGGTTGCCCTTTCGGGTTTTTAGCCCAGCGAGCCTCTCAAGGAAAAACAAAATTTTAACTTGTCCATGTTGATTGGTTGTGAGATCTCTAAGCCATCTAAATCCATGAGAATGGCCGTTACTCTTGACAAGATAAATTTGATGATGTAGGGATCCCTTTAATTGGGTCTAAATATGCACCTAGTGTCATGGATAAGAACTCGATTATCCTTCAGTAATAAAAATCATTCTCTTAGATTCCATGATTTGACTTATTTTCCAGTCTCCATTAGCTTGAGAAATGATCCAGTTTGAATCTTTAATCACATTCGACCTTACTTTAAGGGCTGCTTCCAATCTGGTTATGCAAGCCTTATTCTTTGGTTGATTATTGAACATTATGAATTAAGGTTTGAAAGCTAAGGGGGTCGGACCTCAAGTCGATGGGGATCCTATGCTGTACAATCTCAAGATCAATTCCAGGCATGTCTTCATTGGACCACACAAAAAATATTTTTTGAAATCTTTTGACAAAGTGACTAATCGTTCATACTCTCATGAAGACAATATAGAACCAATCTGGACCAAGCCAGAATCTTTCTCAGTACCCACATTAATAGAAATGATCTCATTCATTAAGGGCTTAGCACATCTCTCTTCCTCTTAGTCGATCAAAATTTTCAAATCCCAAGGAATTTCTTTCTCTTCATTTTTATCAGAGTTTTGGAAAAATTTTTTGTAATTTTTGGTCAATGCAATGAACTAAAGGCACAGAAAAGTAGGCAGAATCTATGACGGTTTTATTCAAAAGAAACTCCGACTCAGCGATGACAACAGACTCAAGAGAAAATGACAAAGAAGACCTAGACAGGACATAAATGTCTAGGTTGGCACTCTCGAAATCAACAGACTCTGACTCACTAGAATGCCTCGAGCCTAATCCCAGCTCTACAGTCTTGGTGGAATCAAACTTAAACTCAACACTTAATTCAGAACTTAGAATAAAACCATTCTCAAATTGCTAGTCAGAGTTTTGGAAAAAAGTTTTGTAATTTTTGGTCAATACAATGAACTAAAGGCACAGAAAAGTAGGTAGAATCTATGGCGCTTTTATTCACAAGAAACTCCGACTCAGCGATGACAACAGACTCAAGAGAAAATGACAAAAAAGACCTAGACAGGACATAAATGTCTAGGTTGGCACTCTCAAAATCAACAGACTCTGACTCACTAGAACGCCTCAAGCCTAATCTTAACTCTACAGACTTGGTGGAATCAAACTTAAACTCAACACTTAATTCAGAACTTAGAGTAAAACCATTCTCAAACTGCTAGTCAAAGTATGGGCCACCCACAACATTCAAAATAAAGCCCGTGCAATCAATAAGTGGTCACTTCCCAATCACAGAAATGGTTGGATATCCCACAAGTTATATTTATTTACAATAGTAGACTTTGTGGAATATCCGATGTCACGACCCAAACCCGTCCCCATGGGTTTAGCGTTGTAACTAGCCAGTAATCCTTGGATTACTAAAGGCCTCTTAACATAATAATATATAATTAAGGACCGCGAAGGCAAATACATAAAATATACATAGTCCATCAAGCTGTGAAGACATATATGGGACAGATAATCTTAAATTTTCATAAACTTTGCGAGTGACGTCAAAAGATACAGTATTTATACGTCACTTCATGTACATAAAAATAGAAAAACTTATTCGTGGAGCAAACAAAGTCTTATATATTCATAATAACACAGCCACTAGACTTGACTTAATCTGGAACCCCCTCGGAAAGCACAAAGGTTGGCTGACAAAAAAAAAAAAAAGACTGAGACGCCAAGTCCTCAACTTTGAGCCTCATCACGTACTTGATCATCTACTTACATAATATAAATAGTGAGCGGGAGCCCAGTGAATAATAACAGAGTAAAGGGTTAAATGAATGATGTCCCATAATCAATTCAGAAATCAGAGTTCATATTGAAACAGATTCACATCAAATTCTTGTTCTGAGCATATACAAAAACCAGAGTTCATGCTTGATTTTACATGGCTTATCTATTAGCGCTAACAGATCATTTACAAAGCATCTTAGATCATTCTTGTCAGTTCCATAGAGGAACCTTCGGTCGGGTACGGATAACTTGTCAGTTCCATAAAGGAACCTCTGGACTGGGAACAGATAACTTGTCAATTCCATAAGGAACCTCTAGCCGGGTACAGATAACTTGTCAGTTCTA
>NW_021034780.1:0-14924 GCF_004153795.1 Camellia sinensis
AGATTTACAATTTCAAAAATTTACTGAATAAATTTTTCTGAAAATTTCTTGGGAATTTAGTTAGGAAATTTACTGGAGAATTTTCTAAGTGATTTTAAAACTTTATAATTTACTGAGTAATTTACCGAGTAATTTACTGAGTGATTTACTCAGAATTTACGTTAAGTTATTTACTGGGTAATGTTCTGAGTATTTACT
Organism: Camellia sinensis; assembly: GCF_004153795.1. Lineage (NCBI taxonomy): Eukaryota > Viridiplantae > Streptophyta > Magnoliopsida > Ericales > Theaceae > Camellia > Camellia sinensis. The sequence continues at coordinate 199 of NW_021034780.1, forward strand.
GAGATTCAATGAGTAATTTACTAAGATTTTATGGAGTAATTTAACCGTGAAATTATGAAAAATTTACTTCAAATTTCTAAATAATTTACTAAGGATTTACAAGGAATTTGCTGCAGCAATTAATTGAGAATTTACTGAATAATTTACTTAGAAATGTTCTGGGAATTTAATTAGTAATTTACTAGATTTGTAAATTTATTTGAATTTACTGGGAAAATTTATTGAGATTTTCTAATGTAATTTACTTTATAATTTTAATTGAGATTTTCTGTGTAATTTAATGAGAATTTACGAAGTAATTTACCGAGTATTACTGGGTAATTTACTGGGTGATTTACTCAGAATTTACTGAGTTAATTTATTAGCAATTTAAGTGGGTAATGTTTTGAGTAATTTTACTTGAGAATTAATGAGTATTTACTGGGATTTTATTGGAGTAATTTACGTGAAATTAATGAAAAATTTATTCAAATTTTCCTAAAATAATTACTGAGTAGATTAGAGTTATGAGTTCTACTAGGATTTAGGAATTTACTTAGTATTAATTCAGAATTTACTGAATATTTTTCGAGAATTTCTTGGGAATCTTTATTTAGTGAATTTACTGAAGAATTTACTAGTAATTCACCTGAGAATTTGATTTTTAAGTGATTACTATATTAACTATTTTCGAGTAATTTATGAGATTAGAGTGAATTACTCGGATTTCACTTAGTAATTTAACTGGTAATGTTCTGAGTAATTTACTGAGAATTCAATGCAGTAATTTACTAAGATTTTATTTGAGTAATTTACCATGAATTATGAAAAATTACATTCAAATTTTCTAAATAAATTTACTGGGATTTACAGGAATTTGCGAGTAATTAATTTAAATTTACAACGAATAATTTCTCGGGTTTATTGGAATTTAATTAAGTAATTTTAATTTAGAAATTCACTAGAATTTACTTAACGAATTTTCTAAGTAATTTAGCTTTTATAATTTAATTGAAAATTTTTGTGTAATTTTAATGAGAAATTTAACTGAGTAATTTAACCGAGTATTACTGGGAATTTACTGGAGTGATTTACTCGAAATTATGCTGAGTATTTACTAGCAATTTACTGGCTAATGTTTTGAAGTAAATTTACTTAGAATTGAATGAGTAAATTTTCTGCGATTGTTATTGAGGGTAATTTACCGTGAAATTAACGAAAAATTTTTTCGAATTTCTAAATAATTTAGTGAGGATTTACAAGGAATTTACTGAGTCCATAATTCAGAGATTTATGAAAATTATTTTTGAGAATTTTAAGAGGAATTTAATTAGGAATTTACTAAAAGAATTTCACTAGTAATTTACGGAGAATTTTCTAAGTGATTTTTACCTTTATAATTTCACTGAGAATTTTGAGTAATTTAATGAAATTTACTGAAGTATTTACTGAGTAATTTACTGCAGTGATTTTACTTCGAGAATTTTACTTGTAATTTACTAGGTAATGTTCTGAAGTGATTACTGAGAATTCAAATGCGTAATATTAATCTAAGATTTTATTGAGTAATTTACCATGAAATTATAAGAAATTACTTCAAATTTTCTAATAATTTATACTGAGGATTTATCAAGAATTTACTTGAAGAATTAAATTGAGAATTTACAGAATAATTTTTGAGAAATTTTTGGAAGTAATTTAACTTAGAATTTCTGAATTTATAATATACGAGAATTTCCTATGTATTTACTTTAATAATTTACTGAGAATTCTTGTGTATATTTAATGAGAATTTACTGAGTAATTTTACCGAGTAATTTACTGGGAATTTCATAGATAGTATTTACTCAGGCAATTACTGAGTAATTTACTTAGCAATTACTGGGTATTGTTTGAGTAATTTAATAGAATTCAATGAGTAATTTTACTGATAAAGAAAAATGAGTTTATTGAGTATTTACCGTGAAAATTATGAAAAATTTACTTTCGAATTTTATAAATAATTTAACTAAGGATTACTAAGGAATTGCTGAGCAATTAATTGAGAATTTACCGAGAATAACTTTTCTGAGAATTCTTGGGAATTTAATTAGGAATTAACTAAGAATTTACTGGACAAGTATCATAGTATGAGAAATTTTCTAAGTAATTTACTTTGTATATTTAATCGGAGAATTTTCTGGTATTTAATGAAATTTACTGAGTAATTACCGAAGTTAATTTTACAGATTTCGAGTGATTTACTCGAATTTAAACTAGTAATTTATACAATTCGGGTAGCATGTTCCTGAGGTAATTTTACTGGTAGAATTCAATGAGTAATTTTACTGAAGAATTTTATTTAGTAATCTTACGTGAAATTAATGAAAAATTTACTTCAATTTTTAAAAATAGGCTTTTACGGAGGATTTACTAAGGAATTTCTGGAGTACAATTAATTGGAGAATTCTGAATAATTTTCCTAGAGAATTTCTTGGAATAAGTAATTATGAGAATTTTACTGAAGAATTTTACTAAGGATTTACTTAATTAATGGATTTATTGAGAATTTTCTAGTGATTTATTATACTATTTCGGAATTTATAGATTAACTGAGTATTACAAGTAATTTACTGATTATGTAATTTACTGGGTAATGTTAACTGAGTAATGTTACTGAGTAATTTCATGTGTAAATTTACAAGAGATTTTTTATTGAGCTAATTTCACCGTAAAATTTGAAATTTAACTTTCAAATTTCTAAATAATTTATGAGAATTTACAAGGATTTCTGAGTAATTAATTGAGAATTTACTGAAATAATTTATTGGAGAATTTCCTTGGAATTTAATTAGTGAATTTAATGAGAAATTACTAAGTAATTTACTTAGAATTTACTGGAATTTATTTCTTAGATTTACTTTATAATTTACTGAGAATTTTCTGTAGTAATTTAATGAGAATTTACTGAGTAAAATTTATCGAGTAATTTACTGGGAAATACGAGTGATTTACTCGCAAATTTACTGAGTAATTTTTAGCATTAATGTAAATGTTTGAGAATTTCTGGAGATTACTGGTAATTGAATTATTGATAATTTCACGTGAAATTATGAAAAAATTACTTCGAATTTTCATATATATATTTACTGAGGATTTACTAGGAATTTACTGAGTCAATTTAATTGAGAATTTTAACTGGAATAATTTATGAGAATTTACTTGGAATTATTAATTTATTGAGAATTTACTAAGTAATTTACTGTAGAATTTACTGAGGAATTATTAGATTTCTAAGTGATTTACTTTATAATTTAGCTGAAAATTTTCTCGTTAATTTAATGGAAATTTTCTGAAATGTACAGTAATTTTACCGGGAATTTACAGATATTTACTCGGAATTTACTGATAATTTACTTTGTAATTTACTGGGTAAATGTTTCTAAGTAATGTTACTGAGAATTCACTGTGTATTTACTAAGATTCTTATTGAGTAATTTACCTGTGAAATTATGAAAAATTACTTCAAATTTTTCTAAAATAATTTAAACATGACGTTTACTGGGAATTTGCTGAGCGATTAATTGAGAATTTACTGAATAATTTACTGTAGAATTTACTAAGTAAATTTACTTAGAATTTACTGGGAATTTATGAGAAATTTTCTATGTAATTTACTTTAATAATTTAATGAGAAATTTACTGAGTAATTAACCAGAGTAATTACTGGGAATTTACTGAGTGATTTACTTCAGAATTTACTGAGTAATTTACTTAGCAATTTACTGGGTAATGTTTTGAGTAATTTACTGAGAAACTTTAATGAGTAATTTACCATGAAAATTTATGAATTTACTTCAAATTTTCTTTAAATAATTTACTGAATAATTTTCTAGAAATTTCTTGGGAATTCAATTAGGAATTTACTGAGATTTACTCAGAATTTTGTAAGTGATTTACCTTTATAATTTACTGAAAATGTTTTGAGTAATTTATGGGAAATTTACTGAGTAATTTACTGGGAATTACTAAGTGATTTACTCGGAATTTACTGAGTAATTTACTGGGTAATGTTCCTGAGTAATTTACTGAGAAAATTCAATGTGTAATTACTAATATTTTATTTTGAGTAATTTACCCTGAAATTTGAAAAATTTTACGTTCAAATTTTCTAAATAATTTAATGAAGCGATTTACTAGGAATTTGCTGAGCGTTAATTGATGAAATTTACTAATAGATTTATGAGAATTTCTCTGGGAATTTAAATTAGTAATTTACTGAGAATTTACTAAGTTTATTTACTTAGAATTTACTGGGAATTTATTGAAGAATTTTCTATGTAATTTACTTTATAATTTTAATATAGAATTTTCTGTGTAATTTAATGAGAATTTAACTGTGTAATTTACGCGAGTAATTTATACTGGGAATTTACTGAGTGATTTTACTCAAGAATTTTACTGAGTAATTTACTTAGCATTTACTAGGTAATGTTTTTAGTATATTTACTGAGAATCAATGAGTAATTTAACCGAAGATTTTATTGAGTAAATTTTACCGTGAAATTACTGAAAAATTTTACTTTCGAATTTTCTAATAATTTACTAGGATTTACAAGGAATTTACTGAGTAAATTAAATTCCAAAATTTACTGAATAATTTTCCTGAGATTTTCCTGGGAATTTAATTAGGAATTTACTGAGAATTTAACTGAGAATTTTCTAAAAAACTGATTACTTTATCATTTACTGGAGAATTTTCTGAAGTAATTTAATGAGAATTTACGCGAGTAATTTACTGGGAATTTACTGAGTGATTTACTCAGAAATTTACTGTGCTAATTTACTGGGTAATGTTCTGAAGGTAATTTACTGAGAATTCAATGAGTAATTTACTAAGATTTTATTGAGTAATTTACCCGTGAAATTATTGAAAAAATTTACTTCAAATTTTCTAAAATAATTTACTAAGGATTTACAAGGAATTTGCTGAGCAATTAATTGAGAATTTACTGAATAATTTACTTAGAATTTCTTGGGAATTTAATTAGTAATTTACTAAGTAATTTACTTTGAATTTACTGGGAATTTATTGAGAATTTTCTATGTAATTTACTTTATAATTTACTGAGAATTTTCTGTGTACTTTAACGAGAATTTACGGAGTAATTTACCGAGTAATTTACTGGGAATTTACTGAGTGATTTACTCAGAATTTACTGATTAATTTACTTAGCAATTTAGTGGGTAATATTTTGAGTAATTTACTGAGAATTGAATGAGTAATTTACTGAGATTGTATTGAGTAATTTACCATGAAATTATGAAAAATTTACTTCAAATTTTCTAAATAATTTACCATGAGTAATTTACTGAGATTTCAATGAGTAATTTACTTAGGATTTTTAAGGAATTTACTGAGTAATTAATTCAGAATTTACTGAATAATTTTCGGAGAATTTCTTGGGAATTTAGTTAGGAATTTACTGAGAATTTACTAAGTAATTCACTGAGAATTTACCGAGAATTTTCTAAGTGATTTACTTTATAATTTACTGAGAATTTTCTGAGTAATTTAATGAGAATTTACCGAGTGATTTACTCGGAATTTACTTAGTAATTTACTGGGTAATGTTCTGAGTAATTTACTGAGAATTCAATGAGTAATTTACTAAGATTTTTTTGAGTAATTTACCGTGAAATTATGAAAAATTTAATTCAAATTTTCTAAAAAATTACTGGGGATTTACTAGGAATTTGCGGAGCAATTAATTGAGAATTTCCTGAATAATTTACGGAGAATTTCTTGGGAATTTAATAAGTAATTTACTTAGAATTTACTAAGTAATTTACTTAGAATTTTCTAAGTAATTTGCTTTATAATTTAGTGAGAATTTTTTGTGTAATTTAATGAGATTTTACTGAGTAATTTACCGAGTAATTTACTGGGAATTTACTGAGTGATTTACTCGGAATTTGCTGAGTAATTTACTTAGCAATTTACTGGCTAATGTTTTAAGTAATTTACTTAGAATTCAATGAGTAATTTTCTGAGATTTTATTGCGTAATTTACCGTGAAATTACGAAAAATTTACTTCGAATTTTCTAAATAATTTACTGAGGATTTACAAGGAATTTACTGAGTAATGTTCTGAGTGATTTGAGAATTTCTTCGGAATTTAAGTAGGAATTTACTGGGAATTTACTAAGTAATTCACTGAGAATTTACGGAGAATTTTCTAAGTGATTTACTTTATAATTTACTGAGAATTTTCTGAGTAATTTAATGAGAATTTACTAAGTAATTTACTGAGTGATTTACTCAGAATTTACTGAGTAATTTACTTAGTAATTTACTGGGTAATGTTCTGAGTGATTTACTGAGAATTCAATGAGTAATTTACTAAGATTTTATTGAGTAATTTACCATGAATTTAAGAAAAATTTACTTCAAATTTTCTAAATAATTTACTGAGGATTTACTAAGAATTTGCTGAGCAATTAATTGAGAATTTACTGAATAATTTACTGAGAATTTACTAAGTAATTTACTTAGAATTACTGGAATTTATTGAGAATTTGCTATGTAATTTACTTTATAATTTACTGAGAATTCTCTGTGTAATTTAATGAGAATTTACTGAGTAATTTACCGAGTAATTTACTGGGAATTTATAAGTATTTTTACTCAGAATTTACTGAGTAATTTACTTAGATTACTGGGTAATGTTGTGAGTAATTTACTGAGAATTTAATGAGTAATTTACTGATATTTTATTGAGTAATTTACCGTGAAATTATGAATAATTTACTTCGAATTTTCTAAATAATTTACTGAGGATTTACTAAGAATTTGCTGAGCAATTAATTGAGAATTTACTGAATAATTTACTGAGAATTTCTTGGGAATTTAATTAGTAATTTACTGGGAATTTACTAAGTAATTTACTGAGAAATTTCTGAGTAGTTTAAAGAGAATTTACTGAGTGATTTACTTAGGAATTTTCTAAATAATTTACTGAGGATTTACAAGGAATTTACTGAGTAATTAATTGAGAATTTACGGAATAATTTTCTGAGAATTTCTTGTGAATTTAATTAGGAATTAACTAAGAATTTACCAAGTAACTCACTGAGAAATTACTGAGAATTTTCTAAGTGATTTACTTTATAATTTACGGAGAATTTTCTGAGTAATTTAATGAAAATTTACTGAGTAATTTACCGAGTAATTTACTGAGTGATTTACTCGTAATTTACTTAGTAATTTACAAGGTAATGTTCTGAGTAATTTACTGAGAATTCAATGAGTAATTTACTAAAATTTTATTTAGTAACTTACCGTGAAATTATGAAAAATTTACTTCAAATTTTTTAAATAATTTACTGAGGATTTACTAGGAATTTGCTGAGCAATTAATTGAGAATTTACTGAATAATTTACAGAGAATTTCTTGGGAATGTAATTAGTAATTTACTAAGAATTTACTAAGCAATTTACTTAGAATTTACTGGGAATTTATTGGGAATTTTCTATGTAATTTATTTTATAAATTACTGAGAATTTTCTGTGTAATTTAATTAGAATTTACTGAGTAATTTACCGAGTAATTTACTGGGAATTTACTGAGTAATTTACTTAGTAATTAACTGGGTAATGTTTTGAGTAATTTACTGAGAATTCAATGAGATTTTATTGAGTAATTTACCGTGAAATTGTGAAAAATTTACTTCGAATTTCCTAAATAATTTATTGAGGATTTACAAGGAATTTACTGAGTAATTAATTGAGAATTTACTGAATAATTTTTGGAGAATTTCTTGGGAATTTAATTAGGAATTTAATGAAAATTTACTAAGTAATTCACTGAGAATTTACTGAGAAATTTCTAAGTGATTTACTTTATAATTTACTGAGAATTTTCTGAGTAATTTAATGAGAATTTACTGAGTAATTTATCGAGTAATTTACTGAGAGATTTACTCGGAATTTATTGTGTAATTTACTTAGTAATTTACTGGGATTTTATTGAGTAATTTACCGTGAAATTATGAAAAATTTACTTCGAATTTTAAAATATAATTTACTGGTATTTAGGCTAAAGGAATTTCTGAGCAATTATATTGAGAATTTAGCTGAATAATTTACTGAGATTTCTTGGGAATTTAATTAGTAATTTATTGAGAATTACTAAGTAATTTAGGCTTAGAATTTAAGCTGGGAATTAATGAGAATATTTCTAAGTAGTTTACTTTATAATTTGCTGAGAAATTTTTCTGTGTAATTTAATGAGAATTTCCTGAGTAATTTATAACCGAGTAATTTTGTGCAGCGCCCCCCCAACACGGCCCCTAGTAGTTTGGTGGCGCCGTGATGGCCCAGTAAACCCGAGGTTACGACCGAGCCCGGTCTTAACAAAAATCAGCAGCACAAATCAAGAGTAATACAAATGTGGGGCTTACATAGTGCGGAAGCAATATATATAATATACATATAACAAAATCTAAATAGTCGCATGAGAGCCGTGGGCATAAGTCCAATGGAATGTCATACCATCAAACATTTTCTTTACAAGTCTTAGCAATTTAAGGTTAGGCAAGGAATGAGATACAAAACACATCCTGACTAAAAGGCTTCCCGCGTACGAGCCGACATATGGCCAAAAAACAAAAGAAGCATAAAGCCGGAAGGCATAAATCTTCAAGACGATGTCAAAACAGCAAATTCCAAAAACATGTCGGCTATAAGCGGGCCCTAAACAGCATCGGCAATACAAATAGTTGTCTGTTAGACAGTTCTTCGTATCAACTCAGACACTTTACACCTATATACCTCTAGTATTATTCAATACCTTATGCACAACATTCTTTCCCACTAACGCCTCTCATTACGCACCACATAATCTGTATATGGCGACATTCTATTAGATATTTATATGCAGTATGGAGCGACATCATATATACACCCATAATTTTAAATAAGTATAGTATAAACCTATGGTGCGTGGTCAGTTGCGGCCGCAAAACTTTGCAAGTCGTGATCCGCGTCGCGAGGCTATGATTGAGGCGAGATGGAGCACGAACAGTCATCTCGGTCCACAGTGATATTACTGCCCGTCCAGCGAGTTGTAGGAATTTGAGGTCGTGATGCATGATTGAAGTTACCCGCAAGATTTCTTTCAAAACATAACAAAGTATAGCTTTAGGCAATCAAGAAAAGTCAAGTTCATTGCCGGCCTTTTCAAGTTCTTTGGATGTTATTAAATCTAGCTTAATACAAGAGGGTGAGACTATTCCCAAAACAAGAGTGCAAGTTGGGCATTATAGTTCCTCCTGCAACTAAGGACGCTTCCAGACAAGCTGTGGCTGCGCGAAGTTTTAGAGTCCTCTAGCACTAAGGAAGCTGTCAAGAAAGACAAGCTGTGAATGCGAAAAGGTTTAGAGTCCTCTAAGGCACTAAGGACTGTCAAGACAGCTGTGCTGGGCGAAAGTTTAGAGTCCTCTAGCAGCTGAAGGACTGTCAAGACAAGCTGTGGCTGCGAAAGTTTAGAGTCCTCTAGGCAACTAAGGATGCTTTCAAGAGCGAGTCACTCAAAAAAGATAGCATTTGAATATACAAAATAGGGGATAGTCATTCATCGCTAGATCAAGTACATTTTCAAAGCAAGGCAAAACAAGATTTATATCAAAACAAGTGGTAAGCATAGCTTTATTAGAAATACCGAGCTCACATCGTTTCTTCACACGTCGGGGTCGAGACAAGCCCAAAGTCCTAGCAAACGACATGGCAAGCCTATTGAATGCGGCTTTCAAACCGTAGTCTCGTCATGGGGTAGCGAGCAAATGTATTTCGGAAAACCACTCGCCGCGCCATCCAAACCATGTGCCGTACCTAACCTCCTTGGCCGCGAGGTGCTGAGTTCCGCTCTTGAGGGCACATGCACCACACCTGCCTTGCCGAGGTGTGTTTCGCGAGGCCACATGCTAAGCACATGATGGTTTTAATACAGCGATTTGGTTAGAGCACGTGAACATCGACCGCCGACGTGTGAAGAAACGATGTGAGTGGTATTTCTAATAAAGCTATGTTAGCAGCTTGTTTTGATAAATCTTGTTTTGCCTTGTTTTGAAAAGTACTTGATCTAGCATGAATGACTATCCCTAATTTTTATCAAATGCTATCTTGTTTTGATGACTCGTCTTGAAAGTCCTTAGTGCTAGAGGACTCTAAACTTTCGGGACAGGCACAGCTTGTCTTGACAGTCCTTAGTGCTAGAGGACTCTAAACTTTCGCAGCACAGGCTTTGTCTTGACAGCCTTAGTGCTAGAGACTTCTAAACTTTCGCAGGCACAGGTTGTCTTGAAGCAGTCCTTAGTGCTAGAGGACTCTAAACTTTCGCGGTGGGGCACAGCTTGTGCTTGGGTCCTTAGTTGGCAGGGGAGCTATAATGCAACTGGGCACTTTGTTTTGGGAATGTCATCACCTCTTGTATTAAGTAGATGTAATAAACATCGCAAAGAACTTGAAAGGCCGGCAATGAACTTGACTTTTTCTTGATTGTAAAGTATAGGGCTTTGTATTGTTTTGAAAAGAAATCTTGGATATCATCATGGCAAACCTTTAATTTCTAATATGCAATTCACTGATATCCAAGCTCACGCCTCTCTATATATATGTAGGTGATGAACAGAAGGCATTGAGGCCTAGAGCGTGATTGCCGATGTGTTTTAGGCGTATAGCCGACATGTTTTGGAAATTTGCGTTTTTGCCATCGTCTTGAAGATATATGCCTTCTCGGCTTATGTTCTTTGTTTGTTTTGGCATATGTCGGGCTCGGAAGCCTTTTAGTCAGGAATGTGTTTTGTATCTCATCTTGGCTATACCTAATTGTAAGACTTGTAAGATGTTTGATGTATACATTCCTTTGACTTAATGCACGGCTCTCATGGACTATTTAGATTTTTGTATATGTATATATATATATGGCTTCGCGCACTTGTAAGCTCCCAGCATTTATACTCTGATTGTGTGTGATTTTTGTAAGACGGCCTTCGGTAACGCTCGGGTTACTGGCCATCACGGCACCAAACTAACTAGGGGCGGTTTGGGGGCGTGACAAAAATTACTCGGTAAATTACTCAGGAAAATTCTCAATTAAATTAAGCACAGAAAATTCTGCCAGCAAATTATAAAGTAAATATACTTAGAAAATTCTCATAAATTCGCCAGTAAATTCTAAAGTAAATTAACTTAGTAAATTCTCCAATAATTAGCTAAATTAATTCCCAAGAAATTCTCAGGTAAATTATTCAAGTAAATTCTCATTAATTGGCTCAGCAAATTCGCTAGTAAATCCTCAAGTAAATTATGATATAAGAAATTCGAAGTAAATTTTTCGATAATTCAGGCGGTAAATTAGCTCATAAAATCCCAGTAAAATTAAGCTAAGTAAATTACACAATAAATTCCCGAGTAATTCTTCAGTAAATTAGCTCGATAAATTAGCTCAGTAAATTCTCATGTAAATTACTCAGAAAATTCTCAGTAAAATTATAAGTTAAATCAGCTTAGAAATTTCTTTCAGTAAAATTTTCAAGTGAATTAGCTTAGTAAACTTTTCCATTAAATTCCTAATTAAATTCCCGAATATTCTCCAAAATTATTAGTAAATTCTCAATTAATTACTCAGTAAATTCACTTGTAAAAGTTGCAATAAAATTAATTTAGGAAATTCGAAGTAAATTTTTCACAATTTCACGGTAAATTACTCAATAAAATCTCATTGAATTCTTCAGTAAATTAGCTCAAAAGGCACTTTACCTTATATCCAGTTAATTAGCTAAGTAATTAAGCTCAGTAAATTCCAGTAAATTACATCGGTAAAATTACTCAGTAAATTCTAATTAAAATTAGCACAAGAAAAATTCTCAGTAAATTTATAAATAAATTAGCATAGAAAATTCCATAATTCCCAGTAATTCTAAGTAAATTGGGTTAGTAACTTCTTAGTAAATTACTAATTATAACATTCCCAAGTAAATTCTCTGTAAAATTATTCAGTAAGATTCCTCCAATTAATTTGCTCAGCAAATTCCTAGTAAACCTCCAGTAAATTTATTTAAAAAAAATTTTTGAAGTAAATTTTTTCCATAAATTTCACGGTTAAGTTACTAAATAAAAATTTTAGTAAATTATCATTGATATCTCAGTAAAATTACTCAGAACATTACACTTGTAAATTACTAAAGTAAAATTAAGCAGAGTTGTAATCAACTCAGTAAATTACCCGGTAAATTACTCAGTAAATTTTCATTAAAATACTCAGAAAATTCTCCGTAAATTATAAAGTAAATCACTTAGAAAATTCTGCAGAATTTCTTCAGTGAAGTTACTTGGTAAATTTCTTAGTTATTCCTAAATTGAAATTCAGCAAGAATTCTCAGAAAATTATTCCGTAAAATTCTCAATTAATTACTCAAATAAAAAAAAAAAAATAAATTGCCTTGTAAATCCTCAGTTAAATTATTTAGAAAATTCGAGTAAATTTTCAATAATTTCAAACGTAAATTACTCAATCAACTCTCAGTAAATTACTCATTAAATTCTCAGTAAATTACTTCAAACATTACTCGAGTAAATTGCTAAGTAATTCTCAGTAAATTCTGAGTAATTAACTTAAGTAAATTCCCCCAGTAAATTACTCGGTAAATTACTCAGTAAATTCTCATTAAATTAGCACAGAGAATTCTCAGTAAATTATAAGTAAATTACATAGCAATTCTCAATAAATTCCCAGTAAAATTCTAAGTAAATAACTGTAGTAAAATTCTCAGTATTTATTCAGTAAATTCATCATTAATTGGCTCAGCAAATTCTTAAGTAAATCCTCAGTAAATTATTTAGAAGAATTTGGAAGTAAATTTTTACTTAATTCATGGTTAAATTACTGGCAATAAAATCTTAGTAAGGATAGTTCAGCTGAGCCGCGGGTGCGCGCGGCTCTACGTCCCAGACATCTAGGTATTCTTTAGTGACTACACATGGCGCGCGCACTTGTGAATCGCGGAGTATTATATATGCGAATTATGTATTCGAGGATGAGTAATGCATATGAGGTAATGTTACTAAGATTTTTATTGAAGTAATATTTACCATGAATCCTTATAGTAAGAAAATTTACTTGCAAATTTTCTAAAAATAATTACTGAGGATTTAACTAAGAATGCTTCGGCTCAGCTGTGAGCAATTAATTGAGAATTTTAACTGAATAATTTACTGAGAATTTACTAAGTTAATTTACTTAGTAATTTACTGGGAATTTATTGAGAATATTGCTATGTAATTTAAACGAGCATTCTGTATATTTCATTTACTGAGAAATCTCATCTGTAAGTTGAGATTTAAATCGGAGATAGTCTTGATTACTGAGTATATTTACGCATTCCTGTGACGCACGGAGCGACTTACGAGGTAATTTAGCTGGAATTTACTAAGTAATTACTAGAAGTGTTACTGAGTAATTTAGGCTTAGGCAATTTACTGGGTATGTTTAGAGTAATGTTACTGAAATTTAATGAGTATTTAACTGAAGAGTTTAATTGAGTAAGTTTTACCGTGAAATTAATGAAAAATTTACTTGCGAATTTTTCTAAATAAAATGTTACTGAGGATTTACAAGGAATTTTACTGAGTAATTAATTGAGAATTTAACGGAATATTTTCTGAGAATTTCTTGTGAATTTAATTAGGGAATTAACTAAGAATTTACGCAAAGTAATACTCACCTGAGAAATTACTAGAGGAATTTTCTAAAGTGATTTAACTTTTAATTTACGGAGAATTTCTGTTAGTAATTAATGAAAATTCTGAGTAATTTACGAGTAATTTTAACTGAGGTGTTTACTCGTAATATTACTTAGTAATATTACAAGGTAAAATGTTGTGTTCTGAGTAATTTTGAGAATTCAATGAGTAAATTTACTAAAATTTTATTTTAGTTTATTTTTCTGACTTACGCGGTCGTGATTATGAAAAAATTTAGGGCTTCAAATTTTTTAAATAAATTTACTGAGGATTTACTTTAGCTTAGGAATTTGCTGAGGGGGCATTAATTGAGAATTTAACTGAATAATTTACAGAGAATTTCTTCTCTTGGGAATGTAATTAGTAATTTACTAAGAATTTACTAAAGGCAATTTACTTAGAATTTACTGGGAATTTTTGGGAAAATTTTCTATTGTAATTTATTTATAAATACTGAGAATTTTCTGTGTAATTTTAATTAGATTTCTGAGTAATTACCGTTCCGAGTAATTTACTGGGAATACTGATTAATTACTTAGTATAATTACTGGGTAAATGTTTGAGTATTTACTGAGAATTCATGGGATTTTATTTGAGTAATTTACCGTGAATTGTGAAAAACAAAAATTTACTTCGAATTTCCTAAATAATTAGTTGGAGATTTAACAAGTGTGAATGTTAACTGAGTAATTAATTGAGAATTTAACCTGAATAATTTTTTGGAGAATTCTTGGAATTTTAATAGGAATTTAATGAAAATTTACTATAATTTCAGCTGAGATTTACTGAGAAATTTCTAAGTGTTTACTTTATAATTTACTGAGAATTTTCTGATAATTTAAATGAGGAATTTACTGTAGTAATTTATCGAGTAATTTACTTGAGGGAGATTTATGTCTTCGCAATTTATTGTGTAATTTATGCTTTAAGTAATCTTACTGGGATTTTATTGAGTAATTTACG
>NW_021034787.1:0-12711 GCF_004153795.1 Camellia sinensis
TGTATTAAACCATTTAGATCCACACCTTTTATAGTGGGTGGCTGTGAATTAAAAAACTTTAGTTCACACCTTTAACGTGTATAGATGCAGTACACGTGTTGATTAAAAGACTTTTTAGATCACCACTTTTTAACAGTGTGGTTTATTTAAAAACATTTAGATCACACCCTTTAAGTGTGATTAAAGACTTTAGATCACACTTTTTAAGTGTTGGATTAAAAAACATTTTAGATCACACCTTTTATAGTTGATTTAATAACTAAATAAAACTTGTGATAAAAAAAAAATTGAACATATTGTGTAAAGAATAATCAATATTATTTTTGCACACGCATTTGAAAATGAATACACAACTATATTACTGATATTCTCGAATCACAACCATATATTGAATGAAATCATATCATATATTCTTAATGAAGTTAAATGTTTAACAAGTATATTAACAAAGAAATTAATAAAAAAAAATAACTGTGATTAACATACATTAAAAAATAAAAAAATTAAAAAAATTAAGTTCTTGAATTTTTTGCCATATTCTTGCATCCTCTCCAAGAAATTTCTGACCGGGGAAAATAAAAAAACAAATTAATTAAAACCGCCAGAAGCATATGAATAAACTTACTAATAATTTATAAACTTACATTTAGATCACAACAAAAATAACGTAATTTGATCTAGTTGTTAAACTGCCCCCAATCCTTTTCTCCACAGCCACCAAAAATACATAATTATTTGATTCTCCACATAAATATCAGTAAAAACAGCACCACAAGCAAGACTATGCAACAATGCAGAAGGATGCACATAAATTAAGTAAAAATGGAGTATTATATGGACAATCAAAGTCATTAGTGATACAACATTATAACTCACAAAAACTATAAAACAAATAAGGATCAATAAAAGCTTATTGGTCTTTAAAAGCAGAAAACACATAGCCTGTATAATTACAAATTGGTACACCCATCGATGGAAACGATCACCGGAAAGGTTTTCCTCAAGATCAATAGTAACCCATTCAAAATTTCCAAATATAACTGCATTGCTTAAAAATATGTCTATGTAGACAAGATATTTTAACAGAACTGGTAAAATGCGCATACTTCTCTGTTATTTACCAAACTACCGTATCATATGGTGCAACTCTTGACACAAACTGTGGATGCCATGAGATCCGAACACCAATATCATCTAATGCATTACCTGGCGGCAAACAAAAAATGGGAGATAATTAGTTAGAGACAATTAGCTTGAAGAAGAAAATCTGCAGTGAGGAAATGAGTGAAGTTTAAATCTTACCTCTCCCCAAGATTTCTAGCCAACACAGAACAGGGAACAATATGGTCTGGTGTCCCTTAACAAACCTGAGTTAGATTAAAATTCAACATCAAATCAACAAGAAAAAGGATTCGAGAAATAACCTATTAATTAAAAATCACATCAAAGGATGAAGTAAAACCAAAAGTCAATTAAATTACACATCAAAACAGATCGAGAAATTACCACCTGCATAAAACTCAGGTTTGGGCCACGTTTGTTTCTATACTTAACAGAATAACCATTGGCATCCCACATATCATATCCATTCCTTTTGTTCTCTTTTTCAAGGAGACTATCCACATTAAATGCCTCAGCAAGAAAAACAACAAATTACCTCCTCTGGTGGAAGAGAATAAAGAGGACTCATAGATTCAAACACCTAGACACAACATCTCTAAAGCAAAATTGAATGACTGCATTTACCAAAGTACCATTCTAGAGAAAGGGCTTTGGGAGTCCTTGTATCTCTTATAATTTGCTTTCAAAATAAGCCCAGTAAAAGTAGTTTCCAAAGGTTTCTGCAGTTGGCGGTGCCAATATGGGTTAAATGAAAATTACGAACTTTTTTGGCATTCTCTGAACTTAATAAACATAGGACAAATCAGGCCATCCCGCGTGTGCACGTGCGCGCGGTGACGCACACACACAAAAAAAAAAGCACAGTTCATTTATAGACATTGTGACACAATCTAAAGCCCGAATCTGTCAAATAAAGATCACATAAATATGGATGCCAACCAAAATAAACAACTGTGAATTTTTATTTAATGTGGAAGTGAGTCAGAAGCAGATGGGGATTCTATAAAGAGTTATCTAGTTAGTTATTTTTAGGTTTCTTGAAAAAGCCTTGCCTTATAGAATTTAAACAGATAGCTTAAATGATGAATAAAATTGGAAGGAATTTCAAAGAGCCTTGAGATATGCAGCACGTCCTCCTACAAATTACATTCGCTATTATTATCCTCTACCTGTCCGTCACTTCTGATTTTTAAACAAATTACATAAGCAATACAAAAGGGTAAAAATGTTTAATATGACCTCAAAACTGAGGAAATTTATCATGTGCCAAATGTTTTGCCCAGGTGTTGTAAATTTCTTTATCTTTTTTAGAGATTATCTTTACTAAATATACCATGGAACCAAAGATTGAATCAAATTGCTTTGTTTAGAGAAATAGCAAGTTTAACATCAAAGATAGACATCCCAACGTATTGTTCATTGTAATCGTCAATATCTTACCTGAGAATAAACGGAGGCTAGATATGATGCTTCCTTTGAAAATGGGTAGGATGCATGTAAAAGTACTGCATCAAAGGTGAACTATCACCCAAATTCTTAACACCACCTTATAGAGTTTCCATCACCCAAATCCTTAAAATTGTATTTAACAATATTATTATGTGCCTTTTTTGTTGCATGATTGCTATAAAATGAATAAATTGCTAAAATTTATGAAAGAAGTGAATTAACTGTTCAATTTGCCGTCATCACCATGAGATGAATTAAACACAAATCTTATGATCTTGCAGATTTTAACCTATCCAAACATTCAACCCACATAACAGTTCCAAGAAAGAAAAACAATAGACAAGGCACAACATCCAATTAATATCATGACACTGTTTTTTACTGCATATCTGATTCAGAACCCCTAAATCCATACTACAACATAAAGAGAAAACAACCTCTTGCAGGTCCCTCCTACTTTAAAGTTGGTTCTCAAAGACCTCTCTCTCTCTCTCTCTCTCTCTCTGTGCATGTAGAGACCTCTTGTATTTGTGGGTTCCGTTTGGAGGGCATATGAATAGGATAGTTCGGGTCATTCTGTGCGTCATGAAGGTGCTCTTTCTGTTCTACAGGATTTGTTAATACCAAATTATTTTTGTCATCAACAGTAGGCAATGGGCTTTGCCTGCCCTCAACAGAAGAAATTTGACTAAATATACATGCATACAGTTATGTACATAAATATGTGATATGTGATGTGCATAAAAGAGTCTACTGGACATCATAAGCATATTCATGAAGCAAATCAATCAATGACCTGTTCATTAATTTCATTGTACTTATTCTCAGCTGCATTCTTTGGATCTTCTAGCATTGACTTGTCTACATCCCACCTGGCCTTGAGCTCATTCTGTTAAAATGCATGAAGATATAACAAATTAGAACATAATGTTGATGAAATGTGAAAAAAATCATTTAACAAATGGATTCTTTTATGTAATTATGCCACCACAGACTGCATCATGAAAACATTTAAAATAAAATAAAACAAAACAGGAGTTTATGCTTTGGGCCCAGAAAGAAAACAGAGAAATAGAAGAACTAAACTAACATAAGGAATGAAAACAAAATATCCTGCATAGAAGAAATCATTGCAAATAAATTGAATGAGAATCAATCACATTGTCTAGATAATGAACAATGTCAACTTCACTACCCTTTTGTACTCATCTCCTTGCCTTAAAAAAAGAGCCTAGAGATAAATCCAAACAAGCTGAAGGCAAGCATTCCACTTGAAAACCCAAAATGGAGGATAAAGCCACATCCATTAGGCATATCAAAGTCAATTTTCTTAGTTTCACCTTGAGATCATGCCTCAAAACAACGAAGCACACAACGGAGGTGTCCTGGCTGCTTTGCATTCGCCTCACTAAAATTATTTTCCACGACTAATTTATTTAGTAGCCAAAAAGTTTTTTTTGTTCATCTTATATTTTTTTGCTACTAAATGTTTTAGTGGCCTAAAGTGTAATTTTTTTTAGCTACTAAAAATTTAGTCGCCTAAAGTCTATTTTTTTATTTTGCTACTAAAATTTTAGTCCCCAAAAGTTTTTTTCATTTTATTTTTTTTTTAACTTCTAATTATTTAGTTGCTAAAAATATTTACTTTTTTTTTGGCAACCAATTATTTAGTGGCCAAACACATGATATTATTTTTTTTTTTGCTTTTAATTTGTCCATAACCTGTACATATTCCGTGCAACCTATACCATGTATATAAACAAAACAATACATATATTATCAATCATTTTGCAATTTGCATCCATTTCACTTCCAACCATCCAAAAATGAATAATTTTTAATGTCAAATTCTATACAAACTAAGTATATTCCAATCTAAAATAATAATTCCATACAAAAGTAGTAATCAGGCACCTTGTAATCTTTAAGAAAAATTTCTTTGGGCATGTCCATTTTGGATTCTTCAACTTGCTTTGGTAAGTGTTCTGTTGCAACTAAATAAATTAACCTCTTGCTGAATTGCTTGGCCTGCTAACATAATGAATAAAAGTGAGCATGAAAATTGACATAATGTGAATTTATGAGAGGAGTGATAAATTCAGCAATAACAACTCACGGGTAATGAAGGACAAGGAAACCAATAATTTTTCCGATGTGCAACCTAACACATCTCCCCTACCATCCCAAAATCGGCCACCCATCACCACCACTCCCCATTTGCCACACCCACCACACTCCAAGGCCACCCCCCTTTAACATAAAATGCGTATTGGCTATACGTATTGGCTAAACGTATTGATTTGCATTTAAACATATTGAATCATTACATACGTATAATGAAGCGTACGATACTAAAATATTACATAACATAACAACAAACAATAAGATGGTAAACAAGAAAGGAGAAGCAAGTAACTACAATACAGACCTTGATATTATAATCGTCCCTTTCAGCCACCTGTTGCAACAAATGTTGGTTCTGTGTCTGCATATCTTCATATGCTTGACTAATAGTCTGCAAATAAAGAAAATGAGTGTAAGAAAGAAAAACAGAATGGCGGGAAGAAATAAAGGCAGGATCAAGGCACAAAAAACATCACCACAGTGAACAAGAAAAATTACATGGTTATGTGAGGACTTAAACATAATCATCAGACCTCAATTTCAGAAATATAAGCTTCCGATTCACCATCTTTAATTTTAACAGCCTCCTTCAGCTCTAAAACATCCCTGCAGATGAAGTGACAGCAAACACTGTCACAAACTTAATAGAAAATTTATATAGTGAATTTATATAGGAAAAGGGGAAAGGGATGGGCCTACTTAAAATTAATTAATGTCAAGTTTAAATGAACCAAAACTATATTATCAACTAAGCTAACAACATATGTCAACAATACACGCATGCGCAACTAAATAGAAAAATTAATTATAAAGTAAATGAGTGTAGCATTTTATCACTATATAAAGTTACTCTGTTATCAATATGACGCTACTGGATGTTACTATATTAATTACAAATTTTGAATACCATATGAAACATCCAGGGACTGCAAGGCAAAGCTGGTTTTAAGCAATTACCTCTCTTTTTCAGAGTAAGAGAATTCTAATTTCTGACAATTAAAATAAGAATATCGATGTTATTGTTTACATGAAACTACTTCCAGGAGAATTTGAAAATTAATATAGTAACATCCAGTAGCATCATAAAGATTATTAAAAAAGAAAAAGAAAACGATGAACATTAATATGATACCACCAGAAAAATGGTCAACCCACTGCATGAACTCCTACTATAGCAGGGCCTGGGAAGGTCAGATGTACCCAGATTTACCACCACGTATGGATAGGTAATTTTCGTGTTTTGAACCTGGGCGGACACCCAGGTTCACAACAGAGCAGCCTTACCATTGTGCTAAGGCCAAAAATTAGCATGCTATATTGCCTACCACATGTTTGAATAAATCCTCATGAAGTGATGCAACATCAAGATGTCATGAGAGTGAGGGAAGTACCAATGTTTACGTTGATAATTACTGCTTGCTCGTGGCAAAGGAGTTTAGTTTTGAAATCCTTGCAATCAATTTACACTGAGACCAAAGTGTCGACCTTTCACATTCCATCCTGTACATTCGTGCAGGTTTGAAAACAGAATAATGTGATTCCGTGAGCCATACAGAATGCCATCTGGAAGCACTTCCCTCCTGCAGAATCAGTACAATATTCTTAAACTTGACAAGATACACGATAGGTCAAAACATCATAAAAATAAAAGGTCACAAAATGAAGCATGTTGATACTAACCCAACTATATACCATGAAGCTTGCCTTCTGTTCCACAATTTTATTGTAACCCCAATATTTGTTCTTCTCAAGTTCCCATAGGCGGGTAAACAATCCAATACACCCACTTCAAACTGCCCGGAATGGACTATATAGTTGCTCTCTATAAATGGGTACCAAGATTGTTAATAGAGAAATGTTATAACTATCCAGAGCACCATAATCGAAATCAAGATTGTAGGGTACCTGTTGCAAAACATAGATCTCTATATGAGATACAACAATGCAGTAAATTTTAATGATGTGCAAATAAAAAAAATTAAAACTTCAATTGATATAAATACCTGAATACAACTTTAAAAACAATTAAGCATGAATTTTATCAAAAACTAATTTAATGATAAAATTATTGTAACGCCCTCAAAATTAACCTATTAATATATCATTGACATTCATTATTTAAAGAAGACCATCTATCAATTCATTCATCAGAGTACTACAAAAATAAAGCATTACATGTATCATCGAATAAAAATGCCCTACAGGCTTACATCTTTCCAAGCCAACACTTGGATACAAAATATGGTTCTAACTCAATACAGAAAAGCCAAGGCTTGAATGTTACATGTACTAACAATTAAGACAGTTAACTAAAGTAGTCTTCTTCAATCCAGAAGCCAAACCCTCCCAAGCTAATTCCTTGGAGGTGTTTATCACCTGAACCTGAAAATGATGTTCCCATAAAGGGTGAGCCACAGCCCAGTAGAAATATACTAAACCACATATAAGCAATGAGTAAAGCAATAGCATTCAACAGATGGTTAACCAAAAATATCAATTACTTTATTTACAGTCTTATGACATTATGTCTAAGATACGTTTTACTTTCCATTTTATCAACATGGCCTCAGAACCTGGCCAAACTTATAACAGTGAAATCACCTATATCAATCTTCCAATATTAACAACAAATGAGACTCAGCTCAAATCAAACACTTCATACTTCCAGATTGATACACATTTTAGTGCTGTATCAATAAAACACTTCTATAAATAAGCACACATAAAAGTGATGCTAATGGAGTCCATCCCTATCTCCTCCCAAACAAAAATCCGGTTTAGAGTCCATCCCCTATTCTTCCCCTAAACCGTGGAGTACATCCCCTATCTCCTCCCACACACAAACAATGTATGCAAAATGCATATGCTCAATCATTACACGTATTTTCTGTATCAATGCCATAGTCAAAACTAATGACTTAACAATGTGATTAGTTTTAGTTATTCCTAATCACATGCAATATCTACAACATCACGACTATCCTCCACCGATAGCCAAAACAGTTATTTCTAAACTGAAAATACTATGTCAACAATTCCATAGACAAATGATACCAATTATCCAATTTAAGCCATTTAATCAATGAATTCCATGAATTTAACCCTCTTTTCCAATTCCTATGAATTACTTTATACAAATAAATTCAATAATACAACTAGGGTTTTCCAAAAATTCACCAAAGTATCCCCAACATGTTAAAATACCAAAACTTAGGACAAACCTATAAAATGGAGTAGGAAATCCCTACCTCGAAGAGAGTAACCCGAATGGAGAAGATGGAGATGAATGCCCAATACAAAAGTGCTCCAAATGCCAAAAGTTCAGATTAAATGGAAGCCCTCGACTCCCTCTATCTTTTTAATAAAAGCAACTAGGGTTTGAAACACTCTCTAAACAGATCAAACCTAAGAGAGAAGGTGAGTAGGAGAGAGAGAGGTCGAACCTGGGGTTTTGAATCAAATGAATATGAAAAAAGACTGATCAAATTTCCCGCTGCTGTGTATTTAAACTGGACAGGCTCGCTCGAGCGAAGACTTGGTCGCTCGAGCGACCAGACACAGAGAAACTTACCTCGAGCCAAGGAAGCCTGCTCGAGCCAACAACACAAAAGCTCGCTCGAGCGAAAGAAAGCTCGGTCGAGTGAGACTCATACCCACAGGTCTGAACCCAGACACACGCTCGAGCGAAGGAACTATAGCTCGAGCGAAAGATGAACTAACTGCGGCTCGAGCGAAGAAAGCTCTCGCTCGAGCCAAGAATGCACACTACAGCGTCCAAATCAACACTACCTCTCGCCGAGCGATACTCCTCGCTCGAGCGAAGAACCAAAAACCTGGACAGCAACTCTGGTTCTAACCCAACCAACCGAAACCAAACTGCCAGACACATCCTATAATTCCAAAAGAGAAATAAAGGACAACAACACCATATTATACAATGACAGAATCTACGGGACCTTAAGTCCGCGATACCAATAATCAATGGGGAAAAGACCGGGGTCGCTATAATTATATCACAATTGTGTTTGTGAGATGAGAAAGAGAGAGAGTTCATCAATTTTCAAATTCTCTCCCCAACCCCAATGCTGTGTATCCCACTGTATTTCCACATTTGAGAGACTGAGATAGGCCCACGTTCACATATGGAAGAAAACATCAGAACTGAAATCTCATAGTACTTTTTCTTCTAAGACTAGAGAATAACAAGAAAGTACCAAGTAACATGATCAAAAAAATCTGTTCAAAGAGTTACAACAAGCCAATTCAAAAATAGATGAAAAGAAATAACCTCTGAGAAATACACAAATAGAACACACGAGCAACACCTGTTCACCTATTTCACCAAAGTTGTGACACTACAATGTATGCCAGATTGTTTAGATTTAGGCAAAAACCATATCAATGCATCCTCTTTTGCTTTTTAACCATGATGCTATGAAATAATGCTATGGCTTATACTCTCAATGAGAGCAGATAAAATATTATTGAAAGTTTGCAACACTAACTATCTTATATTATAGAGACAACACTAAACATTTTTCATTTATATGGGCAAAAAATCAGTGTAACATGTTTAAAAATTCAGGGTACTAGAAATGAAAATGTTGAGATGATGAGTGGCATGCAATATGAAACAAATGGCATGAAGGAGAAGTGGCACCAATTGAAGATAAAATGAGGAAAAATATCACATGCAAACATAAAACACAAAATTGCACTTGTAAGGAGTGATTTGATTCATATTAAGGGTCGTAAAAAAAAAATCTGAAGAACGTTGAGCAGAAAATGAGTTGAGACAAAAGAAATGTCTGACGACATACATATATATTATATAATATATAGTAGAGAGAGAGAGAGAGGAATAGACCGTCGACGCAGACAACATTGAAGGGGTTGAAACCGGTGGTAGGTAATCGAAAAGAGGTTCGATTTGTTCTTCGGTTGATTTGGCCTATAAAACAGAGGAAATCGAAAATCAAGTTCAAAAACCCTATAAACAAAAACAATGCTTGGAAGATTAGGGGCTAGAACTTGAAGTTTCGCACCATTTAGGTAGAAAGAAATTGGGGCAAAGTCACAGTAATCGTCGAGGGAGAAGTAAGGTCGGAGTTGGGATCGTGTAGGTTTAAAGAAACGGTTCTCATTGAAGAGTTGTTGGAGGGTTAAGAGTGTTGGGTAGCGCAGTGATTGGAGTAGGAGGGGGTCGAAGTTAAGATGAGAGAGAAGGAGAAGAAGGGCATTGGAGGAGTGGCGGAAGAGGGATTCGGCAGAAGACGGTAGTGGAAATTGAAAGGCAGGGCAGAGGCGGTGGCGGTGGCGGTGGTGGGAGGAGAGTGGAGATGGAGTGGAGGGTGGTTTCAGAGTGGTGGATGAGTGTTTTGAGTGTTGAGAGAACGGTTGGGAGATCGGGAGGCGTTGTGGCAGAGACGGAGGTGCAGTGGTAAAGTGATGAGTTGGTGGTGGTGGTGGTGGAAAGAGATGGTGGTGGAGATGAGAATATAGAGTTAGGGTTAGGGTTAGGGTTAGGAAGTGAAGAAGAAAGTGAGGTATGGTAATGGAGATGGAGGATCATCATCTCTTCTTTTCTTCGTCGCCCTCCTCATTGCCCAGAAATGGTTTGTTTTTGTTTATTTTACTTTATTTTTATTGATGTGTTGAGGTTGAAAGTAGAGACTTTTGATTTATTTATTTTTTTTAATTTTTTAGGTATGTTGGAATAACATACGTTTACAGCTTATATTTATAAAAAATTTTAAAACTCAATAAAATTATTTGGTAAATTTTTTATTTATAAATCAGTTGTCTCAATTTAAAAATTTAGCCAAAAAATGTAAACTCAAAAAATATGTTTCCGTTTTGAATTTTTAATTTTTTTTTACTACCCAACACTAGCCACCACCCGCCACCATTTTCCACTACCGTCTTCCGCCACCACCACTCACACCAGCCACTTGCCACCTGCCACCCACTCGCCACCACCACCTACCCGCCACCACCACCATCACACCCACTGCCAGCCCACCCGCACCACCCACCTCTCAACCCACCCGCCACACCCACCACCACCCACCTGCCACCACCACCCGCCACCACCATCACCCATCCCATACCCCCACCCACCCGCCACCACCACCCACCTGCCACCACACCACTGCCACCACCCACCACCACCCGCCATCCCCACCCATCTGCCACCACCATACAACCACCCGTCACCGCTTTCTACCACTGTCTTCGCCCCACCACCGACACTTGCCACCACTGTTCCACCACCGTGTTCCGCGCCGCCACCACTGACCACCTACCACTTGCCACCACTTTCCACCACCGTCTTTTGCCACCATCACCCACCACCTGCCACCATTTTCCACCATCGTCTTCTGCCACCATCACCCGCCATCATTTCCACACCGTTTTCCGCCGCCACCCACTCGTCACCACCCACCACCACTTGCCATTTCTCACTCTTTTTATATTTTTTAAATTTTTAAACATTTTGTCTAAACCAAACGCATTTGTAGTTTATATTTTTCTAAAAATAAACAAAAAATAAAACAAAAATCAATTTATAAAATTTTTGTAATATAAACTGAAAAACGTAAACGTTACCAAACAGCATTATGTTTAGCACTCAAATTTTTTATTTTAGCGCCTACTTTTTTTTTTTGGGTCGTCCATTCCACGACAGCAATTGGATGTTGTGGAAAGTGTAATATTTTAAACCACTAGCTTTTGTGCGCGTGGAAAGTACAATTTTTAACGGTTGACTTTTGTGCGTCATGAATGTTCAATATTTTTTAAATAGCTTGTGTATGCATGTCGTGTATAATTGATGTATCTTACAGGTCATGCCAAATGCACGCCGTAGGAAAATTTTATTATTACGGCAACGTTGCAAGCCGTAAAAAATCATTGTTATAGCATTCACACCTACGCAATAAACGCGTCGTGGTGTGATTATTTACGACATGCAAAAAAAGTAAGTCGAAAAAATGAGAAACCACGGCTTGCATTTACTGTATGTCTTGTTGATGTGAAGCCGTAGAAAACCAGTTTTTGTTTGTAGTGCCTTTTATTAGAAGTAGCAAAGAAGTTAAATGTATTTTGAATTTTTTTTTTTTTTAATTTGTGTTTTGGTGTTGGGGCTTTTTTTTTTAAAAAAAAAAGGGAATAATTATATTTTATATAAAAATCAAATTTGGAATATTTATACAATCACACCTATTTAGGGAGTGTGACTAAATATTATATATATATATATATATAATCACACTTATTTAAAAGTGTGATAAAAAGTAGTAATGTATATATAATTACACTTTAATTAGAAGCTGTGATTAAAACATATATAAATATCACACTTTAATTAGAATGTTGTGATTAAAAATATATAATTATTAATCACACTCATTTCAAAAAAAGTGGATTAAAAAGTAGTAGTGTATATATAATCACACTTTAATTAGAAGCTGTGATTAAAAATTATATAAATACAATCACACTTTAATTAGAATGTGTGATTAAAAAAATATATATATAATCACATTTATTTAAAAAGTAGTAGTGTATATATAATCACACTTTAATTAGAAGGTGAGATTAAAATATAATATATATAATCACACTTAATTGAAAAGTGACATAAAAAATAAATATTATCACACGCAATCAAATTAAGGTTGATTAAAATATCAATCTAATTTTTTTTTATCACACTTCCAATAAAAGTGAGATATTTTTTTTGTCAAAAGTGTGATCTTTAAATATTTTTGTAGTAGTGTTCACCAAATCTTAATTTATATATTTAGATATTTTATAGACAATTTTACCCTTATAATATTTTATAATTTCTGTTGTACACATATTTGTTTTATGAAATTTATATTTGAAACCTAGTTAACGAGATCTATTAAATAAGATCACTTGAATATGCAATATTTTATAAAATAAATAAATAAATAGATTTTGCAGTTTTGAAGTTCACATTGAGAGTGTGAATATTTCACATTAAATTAA
>NW_021034794.1:0-10444 GCF_004153795.1 Camellia sinensis
AAGGCAAATCCTTGGTCATGGTATGAGAGGGATAGCCCAGCGAGCACGCAGTACAAAGGTTTCTCTCGATTTATCCTCGCGGTAAGACAGAGGTGAGTCGCTCTTGTATGGTCTGGTGTCAGCAAAACTCCTGTTGAGAGTGATCGTCTTACGTTTAGAGGTGTCACCATGACTAACAGGTTGGGTGAAAGCATTCGATATGCTCTTGTTATACACTGATATGTTAATGTTCAAATACGATTTTCCAAGGTATCACGATCTTTTGTAAACTGTAGTGTATAACAACGATCTATCCACACTCGTTGCTCAGTATATTCTGCTCTGTGCACGTGAATACTTTATTTTTGGTCTCTCACATAGGTTTGAGCCACGCTCCTCCACTTCAATATCCAGGAGCTCTCTGTCAAAATACAATCACAAATATCTGTGCCAGAGAATCATGATATGTATTTTTCTACAAGATGTGTCATAGTTGACACCAGTGAACCTGCAGTTTGAAATCTGTTCAAAATCTAGGCTAGATATTGAATATCTGTACTAAGGTTTTCTCAACATAATGTGTGGGACGAACACATGTTTTTGAGAGCGTGCTTATGATCTATTTGAAAATATTAGAACTGGAAGAAGTAAACAACTATGTTGATATTATGGGTTATAAATTTACAGCTGTGGCACTTGAAAAAATTAATTCGTACCCGATAACGCTACTTTCATGGTGTTGAGTAAAAGTTATATATATTATATTTTCTCCAAAATCTTAATACATATAAGACACACGAGATTCTCTCTGTATATCTGTTTTTGTCCTCTATTGTTGTATCTGTATCGGTGGCGGCGCTGTTGTGTGTGGTGTTGTTTGTGTATTGTTTATGTGGTCCTATTAGTTTCCTTTATTCAGAACTGGGGCTTCTCTGTGGCAGACGCCATATGTGTTTTATATAGTCTATAGTATATATGCTATATATATTATATATATACTTGAGAAGTTTATATATATGTGACATTTTATCTCTTATATGTATGAACCTATATATCCTCTTTATATATTATTGTATACGTATATTTTTCTCGTACATATGACGTCAGTTCCCGCTATTCAGCACTATCAAGAGTACGTGGTGTTGCGAACGCACCATCTCACTCGTTGCGCTAATGTGCATGTATACGGCAAAGGAGATATATACCATTATGTCCTCTTATTCGAGACCCCCACACCCGAAAGGACGTTTAGGGCTCACTCAAAATTGAGTTCACTCCATCAACTTAGCCAAAAACTCTATAAGCAATATTCTTCCTCAACGAATATGATTTTAGGGAGTTACATAATGAAGTTGCCCACGAAGGCTATATCACCTCTAAACAGTGTCGGTTCACTGCCAGTTTCCTGTTTATATCGCATCTTGCAAAACATTGTCCATCACACCTAGGTGGTTATGCAGTCTGGATTTTATTGAGAGAGTCATCGAGTCACTTGCTTCACGCCATTATTCTATAGAGTGAGTACGCAACTCAGATTTCACAATTGCTCTTTGTGTCGCTTATATATAAGATGCATTAGACACGTGAATTCATCCTTTCTTTAAGTATAAAGAAGCAAAGCCCACTTGATTGACTGACATCTTTGTATCGCTCTTTAGAAATAAACCGTGGACGTGATACAGTGATGGCAACTTATATTACAACTCAGCGCTTTGATGGTTAGATCTAATTAGATGTGTGCTATAGTGAGAATTTTTCTCCTACAGAGAAGCTCTCACACTTGTGAGCATTTTGACTGCTTCATGTAAACATTCATTGGAGCATGCACATTGCCTATATTCGTACACGTATCTGCACACTCAGCTCACATAAATAATCTTAACACAGCAACAGAAAAATGAGTAAAAGAAGAAAATCACAATTACACTTTGAGAAATTAAAGGAAAAATCCACAAATCGCCCACTCGTCATAACATCCGATATCATTCTTTAAATAACCCAGGAATATTATGAATTAAGAGAGATAATAAACCAATCCAAGAGGCAAAAGACACTGAGTGATCTATGCTCTGTGAAATTATGAGGAGAAAAAACTCGGTCGTCGCTAGGGCATTTCATCTTAAGAGTCAAGACAACATTGATGAACCCTTTCTCAAAATTGACGTATGATAATTATATAGTCCTAGCAGCCTGAGGATCCCTTGTCTATCGTTGATTGGCCAACATTTCACCTGCAAAATAAATAATAAATAAATAATATGGCCAGAAGTACAGACACGCATATAGAATTGAAAGGGGAGATAGAAGATAAGACACGACAACGCCACGCACACACACGAGCTCTCACACCACACACCGTCCACCCCCACTCTCTCCTCAGTTCACCCACCATCACCTCCCCCACCTCCGCACATCACCCCCCCGCTGCTCGCTTTCACGCTCACGCTCAACTCACCCACCGCGCAAAGAACCATCCACTCTCCACTCGCAACGTCGCACCAGAAGCCCATTCACCTCACGCTCACCTCCACCCCACAACCCAATACCTCGCCACGCACCAACTACTCCCGGCCCCCGCCTCTTCGCCTCCCACAACCCTCCACACGTCACCCCACACCCCCCCGCATCACGCACTACCACCACGGCTCATCAACATGGGCAAGCTCCACGCGAAATGTCTCGTTTACAAGTGCAACGCATGATCTAACGCACTTGTGTAGATTTGTTGGGATTATGTAATTTGGTTGCTCTAAGGCTCAACTGGTATCTCTGATAAAATGGATATATTTGAAGGGACGATAGCGCAGAGAAGATATAATGTATGAGGAGATAATAAAAAAGAAAGATATAAATATAGAAAAAAAGAAACTCATATTATTCCATTTGTACACTTTCAATACCTCCTTCTCTCTCAACTGACCAATCGCTAACGGACCTAGAGTTGAGTGTTAGATAGTGTTAGCAACTTAGCAACTCTCACTGCAATACACTCATAATGTACGTTAATGTGATTAAATGTGAAATATGCGAGAAGGTATTGATATATCACTATATACAAAAGCAGCAAAAAGCATAAATTCAATTTGTGAGTGCGCTAACATCGATTGTATATATTCATAAAGGATTAATTCTACATATCGGTCACACAACCCACACACACCAACTCCCGTATAAGGAAATTGATTCTGTTTCGCAATACCATACGTCCAATATGTGTGTGTGCATAGACAGGATTAGGTTTTAATAATATTTAAGCATCAACAATTTTCTCCCATGATTCCACGATAATCACACACTCACCGAAAAGGAAACGCACACAAAACGCGGAGAAGGACAGTTGTGTATGAAAAGCTACATAAAGCAAGTATATTTAAGCCAGATGACACCTTCTACACGCTGTCAACACGATTCTACAGTCAACAATTAATTTAAGGTAACAAGGTGAGACAGGAAGAGTGGTGGAAACCTACAGGGACTGGGGAATTGAAAAGTTATAAACCAAGGAATATTATTGTTGGTCTGTGAATTTCAAAGTCCTATAAAGAGACTTGACTAAGAAATAGCCGCATCACCTATAGTCCCGACTTGTTCTTTTTGTTGATGATTTGCGATTGCCTTGTTCGCTATTTATAGTCTACTTCTCTCCACTAAGTTGTGCAATTATATATTTGATAGATGCCTTTCTCGGCTGAATCTCTGTGAAGGTGTCTGGTACTTTCAGCAATAAAGTTTAATCTCTTATACGGATATGGCTTTATATTCTATGCTCTTTTTGTTTCCCCTAATGGTTTCCTAGAAACCACGCCAAAGCTCTTAGCTTTCAAAGTTGGCAATTCCCGCGTGAGACTCATAACCTTGGCCAAATATCTTGAGCTTCCCTCTTACTCATCAGAGGTTTCCAGAACTTGTTCATTGCAAATCCTCGATAAGATGAAAGCCAGACTCTCAGGTTTAGGAAAGTTAACATTCATTCTCTCCAATTAGCCTCAGGTTTTAGGAGTGTGTTTATATTTTAACATTGGTCAAGGGCAGTGAACTTCGCCATAACTCCGACTAGTACCAAGTGGCTTTATGACCATTGGAACTCTCCTCTAGAAAGGCTTTGTGATGAATTGACAGAATTAATAGAAATTTCTTGTGGGGTGACAATGACACCTAGAAAGAAGTTCATTTGGTTAATTCGGACAATGTGTGCCAGAGTAAGGCTGAGGGTGGTCTTGGTATCAGAAAAGCTAGAGATCAAAATACTACTCTTCTAACCAAACTTGGATGGAAAATTTTGAGTGACAAAGAAAAACTTTGGTGTAACAGCTCTCTTGGACACACCCTACGTGAGTGAAACAAAGTTGCTGATCATCTAGCCAACATGGGAGTAGCTCAAAATGAGCATGTTGTATTTCTTGATAATCCTCTAGCTGAAGTTGTAGTTTTGCTTATTGATGACATGATTGGAGTTAGCTTTGTGAGGGACTAGCCTTCTGTTTGTTGTAACTTTAACTCCTTAACACTTGTTCTTTACTTTTCATATGAATCTAAATAATAATAATAATAATAATAATAATAATAATAATAATAATAATAACAATTATTATGAAAACATAATGGGATAAGCCAATTGTGTGTTTTTTTTTTCTTTTTTTTTTTTACTTGTTCCTACCCTGGAAATGACAAACTCAAAACTTTGCTGGAAAATTACTTTCATATATTGCCTTTGTTTGGCATGTAGGCTAAGGGGACTTTTTGGTTAATAGAGTTACAAAAAGGCAAAATAGGTTAAAAAGTCAATAAGATAAAATATCACATTCAAACCACAATCATTTTACTTTTTTTCTAACAAAAGTAAAAAAAAAAAAAATTTAAAAGTCCAACCCAATCTTTTGGGAAGAACCTCTTTTGGATCACATTATCTCTCTACTTTTTTACACGTTTTATTTTTAAAAGTTAAAAAAAAGCTAAAAAAAAACTAGCTTTTAACCTACTTCCTAAAACAAGTCGAAAAGTCAACTCACTTCCCAAATGAAGCCAAATGAAATATATATATACATATATATGTATGTATAATAAATGAAATTTTAAAATATAATTTATTTCTCAATTTTTTAATATTTATTTTTTAGATATAAACTATATAACTTGTTCCTATAGTTTTTTTTAGTTATATTAACTTTTTTATTCATTAAGAAAATGAACATAAATCAAGAAAAAAATTGTTTATTAAAAAGGAAATAAATCATTTTAAATTGGTTATTAGCCTCTCAATTCATTTGAACATAAGAAATATACTATTTTTCACTTAATTTCATAATTAGACTAGTAAATTGATGAAATTAAAATTACAAGAACCAAATTAATACTAGAGACAAATTACAAGAATTATCAATATAATTTATTCTTATATTTACTTTATAAAAACAAAGACTTGCACCAAATATTTTAGTACAAATTTTAAAATAAATAAAATAAAATTATAGCACAAAACCAGGTCATTGATGATTTCCAAAGTTGTGTGACACTATAGCCATAGCTAGAGGTGAAGTGGGTGAGGACATAATGGAATGGAGGAATGAGATTTTGAAGACTGCCGAGAGGGGGTCTACAGGTGTCACACCCCAAACTCGCCCCTAAAAGTTTGGGCGTGACCAACCTGACAATGAGTCTCAAAACCAAATAATCAAATAGAATAAATACCTTACATAGAATGGGGCCTGAATGGAAGCAAATAGTAATTCAAAATGATATCCATTAAGCTAGTGTTTACATGCCAGGATCACAAGATATTTCACTACATGTTCCAGCCCATAAAAACTATTTGCATACATACATATATAATCCCAACCCCATAACTTGGGGTATAATTAAAACGCTCAAGGATAAAAGTTATACATGTCTAATGACATCTGAAAAAATTATTAACGAACCCACCATGACGAGCCATGAAGGAACTCTACAAAAATGAATACGTTCCACTTAATTGATTGAACACAGTAGGGTTGACAAAAGGGCTGCTAGGGCTGGATTAAGACTGACCACCGAGCTGATTACCTGCATAGACTTACATAACACGCAGTAAGCGGGGCTTAGTGAATAATAGTATGTAGGTAAATTGCGTAAATAAACAAAAATCACGGTGTATATAAATACTCTTCACACGCTAGTTCTTGTTCTATATTCATTGAGTCTTAAAACGGTCCTTGGGCCCCAACATTTATACAGAACGCGTCTCAGGGGCCCTAATATTTATGCCAGAATGCCTAGCCCAATATCATGTAGAGTCTCTCGCCTTAGGCCCATATATCTTACAAAACGGCCTTAGGCCCACATACTCAATGCTGTTTTAAACACAGCGGTGGCAGTGGCCCTAAGGAGAGGGTAGGGAACATCGATAGTGTTCCCCCACAACCTCCCTCACCGCGTTATGCCAAACAGTGAGTCGGAGTTAATCAAATTCAAATCATATTCAGGGGTCTAGGCAGACATCGGCATGTCATCAACCTCCCAAATTCAGGCTGTTGTAAGAGGCTTGGCCTCCGTCCCTAACCACAAGGGGGGAAGTATTATTGTGTGTGATGATCCATGATTCTGGAGCCACGGCCGACCTCAAGATGTCTCCTTTTTCTTTGTTTTCTTTTTTATTAGTAGTTATTAGCCCACCAGCAAATATGTACAATGTACACAGAAACGACCCTTTATAGGCGGGTCCTAAGTTTTAAGTGGATTCCCATTTCATACAATGTCCAAACTTATATGCAGTTTATTCCAATTTGTTCACTACTCGATGAATAGCTCTGATAACAAAACGAAGAAATCAAGCCAAGCGTATGCTAATATACATGGAAATAACTAAAAACAATGAGCTTTGTAGCTATCCACACTCACAAACAATAGTGTGCTACACTTGCATTCATTTATGGTCTCCAATTATCTTCAAGACCATAGTGTTGTGCTATCGCCCATTTGTGCGGTGTGTGGACAAACAGATATATACATACTTATCACTCACAAGTGACTCTTACCTGACAGGCATGACATATCTCATGAAGTATAGTGGAATCATATTATCCTCTTTAATGTGTTTTCCTTATTTTATACACCAACTACAACAGTTAAGAGATTCGTTCTACATTAGGATTACAAGCATTTTAAAAGCTTCAGAATAATGGCATCGATATTTAAAGCCCATCCCAACAGAGGGGTCTAAAACACAAGCCCAAAGAAGACAAGAAACTATAATAACAAGAACACGAGATTTTTCCTCTCTGCCCTTGGGCCGCACTTGAGCTGGAATCCTTTATACCCACGAATAGTAGTCGGGGTATAAAGCGTAGCGAGAGGCCGCATAACCCGTGGCTGAAACAAGCCCTGCATGTGCTTTTATTTCAGTGTTTCTGCATCATATCAAACCTGACTCCCCTGTTCTTCCGCACGGATAAACAAATCGACAACCACACTTGATTAATCAGCAGGAGCGCGAGTAAGACGCTCTAACACAACACCTCGCAAGTTACTATCCACCATACCACTGCCTTATATTGTGTGGGGCAGTCTAAAAACAAGGCAAATATCCAATTAGGTCAACACATAAAACCAAAAAATCACAAGGGTCACAAAAACTCTCAAGAGTAGAATTGATTGAGCCAATATGATGCATTCCTGTAATTCCATAGCAAGTAAACACTAGACATCAAATGAGACTTAGAACCATTCTCCAACGAAACTCAATTAAGTCTTCATTTCTCTTCATCTAATTTCATTAAACACATACACTCCAATTCCTATTTCAAATAATTTGGCTAGCATAAGGTCTATTTAGGCTTTAGTAGAAACATCTCTTACCATGTCCCTCATTTATCCAGTCTAGAGAACAATACATAGATGAAAATCCTTCAACATGAGATATAGAACTCGATGGAACACATACACTCTGTATATATTTTGTCCCTCCCCTATTCCGCTCAATACCGCAGGGCGCCTCACCAAAAACATAACAACCAATGACATCTAATAGCCCCTACCACCACAAGAAAGTATTCTTCTAGTTAATCACTCATCTCACACTTTGATCTTAATTATAAACCCCTAACCTTACATATATGTAGAAAAGTTCGTGCCTTACAATAAACAATTAGAAAGGGTTATTCTAGGTAGATTGCTACCTACTTGAGCCCAAATCTTTACAATACTTCTCCACCTCTTCCAATTTTCTGTTCTGCGTTGTGGTCAACGACGTCAATCATCCCGTATAATATCTAACCCTTGTCGGTGGCCCAAGAGCTCTCTTTCTTCTCTCCAGGAGATACTTTTTATGTGATAGGAAGTTACTAAGTTAAGAGCTTAAAAGGTGGTCGAGTGTACGTCTAGTAACCATAAAGAGTTTAATCAGTGTCAGTTTAATTCGAGTGTAACGCGTAGCATCACGAGACTTTCTACACCAAGGATTGACACTCCTCTATAGATACCATCATATAAAATCTATACAGCCTTCACTCTCGTATTTACAGTTATAGAATTAGTGCCAATTTCGATTATCCTTCCTATCAAGCTCTCTTAGGGCTATTCAAATATACGTGAGATAATTCCTGCGAAATCTCATCTCTCAGTTGGTGTGTAATCAGATCCCCTTCTCATTCTAATTCGACAGAATATAACCTACCCTAATGAATCATTACTTAAATCTCATATCCACCAAAATGAGTATAAAAGCCAAACTCACTTTGCTATACTATGTGTGCATTCACAAAATTTCATCAATAAAATATACTGCAACATAAATTAGGAGTAAAATACTGGAAGCATCACCTCTGTTCTAAAACAAGGTCTTGCTTTGTAGCCAAGAAGTTAGTGGCTGCACCATAAACTTGGAATGGCTCGCCGACCAGGGAAATTGACTCAAGACTCCTAGGATCTGGACCTATGCGAAGGCAGGCTATTTCTACATAAGCGTCCCAAAAATTTCACATAAGGACTTAAAAAGATAGAAAGAGTAAGGCTCACCACTAGAATATTCTGAGTTCAAAACAAATTGATAGCAGCCCACAGCAAACCTCGCTCCACATACCACCGGCCATCGCCTGCACCGTAGAGTTTTCTATTTCATCTGCTTCCACATTAGAGGTCGACACGCCAAAACCAACAAGAGAGGGGCGTTCGAGCTCTGTGAGTATTGCATATGGAAGTGGAATTACACGGCATTTCCTCAATTATAAGCCTGGGACATGGGGGTGGTGTGGTGTAGGTGACTGAGAGCTGTTAAGTGGCTGGGATATCCGCGAGTGCGTTAATATTACGCAATGTAAAGTGAGTGAGGCGCCCATCATTCACAATCACATATTACAACGGGGAGGTTTCTGAGATATGATTCGAAATCTCTCACCGATGAACCCCCATACTTTTCCCACTCCGCTCCCTCCAAAATGTTGATTGATGAGCCCCAAGAGTGGAGAACCTACTTCCTCAATATGCTATCCCGTTTTCTTGAACTGAGCGTTCACAGCAATCCAAAAGATTTGGCCCTATGCCCACGAGGGCTCTTTGACCTCTAAACTTACATGCATAAAATGTCCGAATTGGCTGCGAGCTCGACGCCCTATCATACCTTTATGCTGTGTTTGGTTGGGGGGATTTTAGAGCAGAGATTGGATAATAGAAAGAGAATTGGAGCAAAACTGGCGATATGCCGCGAAATTGTGCTGCAACATATAATACACAATACTTAAACCTCCTTAGTGATACTATCTTACGTGTGTCACCTAGTTTCACCCAACATATCGTTCTTCCTCTTGTTGCTTCCAAAACTTTCCCTCTGCCCAATATGAACTGTCCTCTTCAACCTAAACACGACATTTAAAGCATACCTATGTGAACATATATCTCGCACGAAAATAGTAAGGAAACCTTAAGGCGAAGCTCCATGCCCTGGTGAGCAAGAAAGGTTTTGTTCATTAGCGGCTGAAAAATCCTGAAAACCCATATCTCCTAATAGCTTAGGGCACAAGAGTCGCATCTTGCCCATGAGGCCCAGTAATGGCTCTACTCTCCCGATCCCCTTTCCATCAAAACTTTCGCAAGTAGAGGAATTGTGAGACCCAAAAAATTGCTCTCAATAGATTGTGAAAGAGATTTAATGAAGGAGATAGAGTTTCCACCTTGTAGATCTGTAATGATGAAACTATATGTGATGCGAATCTTTCGCCAATTCCAAGCATGTGATTCGTGCTCGCGTGCTGCGGATATTATACACCTCGTTAGTGAGACGTTTAGTCGACCTGAATCATAGGAAACACAAAAACGAAGCTAGAAATGAATGAGTGTGTGTGTGTGTTACTCTACATTCCATCGAGCCAAGAGTCAATCATACTCTTTCTCACTCTTGCGAATGCCCGCCCCTCTCAATTGCATGACCTAATATGGGGAGGGGTTGGTCTGATTTATTGCTTAATGTTGCTGGGACCTTATTATAAGCTTGTTG
>NW_021034795.1:0-10701 GCF_004153795.1 Camellia sinensis
TTACCTGAGCAATATCAGACGAATTCCCCCTGCTGTAAAAGTCAACTAAAACTTTACTGTTTTTCTTCAAAAAGTTAGTGTTATTGCCCTTCCCTTTAAAAATATTAAAAAAATGTATTTGATTGGAGAGATAAGATTTAGAAGTGTTAATAAAGAAACAAAACAAGTAATTTTTAGATTTAATTTTTTAAAAAATAATTAAAAAATGTTTTAAAAAAATTATTTTTTATTTAATAATAAATTTTTATTAATATTTTATTTTAATTTTGTAAATATTTTAAATATTTTTAATTTTAATATTTTAACATCAAACACAATTTCACACCAAATCGTAAACGCAAATACCTCCAAAACTCAACTTCAAAAATCTATTTTCAAACTCATCTTAGCCAGAACACATAAACTCAACATCTCCACACTACCTTTTCAAACTCTACGCTTCAAATCGTAACCCAAACGCGCATAAAAAAATAAAATACTAAAAATATATTTATAAAATAAAATAAATATTCTAAGATTAAAAACATATATATTTAAAATCAAAAATAAAAATTTTAGAAATTATGTTTAATATCTTAAAATTAATATATTAAAAATATTAAAAAAAAATAACAACACATAGATGTCAGAAATATAATGCCAATTAAAAATAAATAAATAATTATTTAAGAATTTATTAAAATAATTTGTTATCCTAAATAAAAATAAAATTCAAAAATATTTCAAAAATTTAATAACCAAAACAAATTTTTTTTTTTCAAAAAACTCATAACCAAAAAAACGACCTCTACACTCAAATCATGATTCTGAAAAATAATTTAAAAAAAATAAAAAAAATTTTTTAAACTATTTTTTTCTTTTAACAATAGCAAGTTTTTTGATAAAGATTGGTTTGAGTTGGAAAGGTTTGAGTTTTGATAACAAGGTTTTGAATTGAGTTTAAATTTGTGTTTGGTTATGAGTTTTGAAATAATTTTTTGAATTGAGTTTGAGTAATAAAACATGTTCCCGGATTTTTTTTATTTTTTAGAAACATGTTTGGTTCTCTTTTCATGAATACAAATCCAATTACAAATTTTCAAAAAAAATTCAAAACCATTATTGTTAACCAAATACACAATTTTAATTAAGAAATTTTTCAAAACATCTTTGTGCAAAACTCAATAGAAATCACAATCAAATAAGAAAATAATTTCTTGAATTTAGCTTTTTTAGGGTAAAAATATTTATATTTTAAATATTTATTTATTTAATGTGCTTATTATGTCATACATCTATGTTCCCATTTTTTTGATTATTTAAATGATAATTTTTTAAATATTAAAAATTTTTAAATTTTAATTTTATTTTAAATATATGTTTTAATTTTGAAAGATTTTATTATATTTAATAAATATATTTTAAATATTTTATTTTTTGTTATGCATTGATTATGATTTTGAATGTAGAGTTTTAAAAATAGTGTGGAGTGTCGATTATTGGGTTTGGTTATGAGGTTTGAAAATAATTTTTGAATTGAGTTTTGAGTTATATGTTTGGTTACGATTGGAAGTGTGAAGATTGTAATGTTTTGAGTTTAAAAATTAAAAATAAAATATAAAAATATATTACAAAATAAATAAAATATTTAAATAAAAATTTATATATTATAAATAAAAAAATAATTTTTTTTAAAACCGTTTTTAATATTTTAAAAAAATAAATCAAAAAATCTGCCAAACACTCCAAACCTATCCTCCAATCCAAAAATATTTTTTAATATTTTCAAGGGATGGGCAATAAGGTAATTTTCTAAGGAAAAAGTAACACCGTTTAGTGATTTTTGACAGCAGGGGGGAATATTGATATTGTCAGGTAAAGCAGGGGAGGTTACTGTAATTATTCAAACCACAGGGAGGTCCCTATATTTGTTAGAAACCTCAGGGGAGGTAAATGTAATTTACCCTTATTTTTTTTTCTTTTCCATTACAATTGATGAGTGGGAAATAGCCAAAAAATATATTATACTTGCATCAATAAAACTCGAATTTAAGGTCTCGTTTGGGAACAGGTTAATTTAATAACTTTTTGGCTATTTGGCTAAAATATGAACTAAAAAAAACTAGTATGTTTGGGATGACTTTTTGGCTTTTTACGAAAAGATGTGCAAAAAGTAGAGAGAAATGAGAATCTTTGACTTTTTGGTATGAATTGTTAGTTTTTTGGCTAATTTAGTAATTTTTTGACTTTTTAACTAAAAAGTTCGATTGCCAAACGAGGCCTAAGTATCACGCGAATACTTCATTCACCAATACAATCCTTTACTCTAATAGTTAGCTAATTAGAGTGAATGAAAATGGTGAAATTACATTTTATTCTTAAGAAATTTGTACATTATTGTTAAATGATACAAGTACTATCACATTCTACTTCAAATGCCTTTCATTCTCGATCTAATTCAATCAAATTGCCCTTTTATTCCTTACATATTCACCTGATCATCTCCTTTCAATCTCTCCTCTGTATCATAGCAACCTTATTTGGGATCATAGAGCTTCTGCCAACTGGGGAGCTGGACAGGAAAGGCCTAAACGAGCCCAACAAGGCAGAGTACCTCACATGAAGGATTTGTAGGCCCTTCCTCAAAATGGATTTCAGCCATAGCCAGATCAGAATCCCACAAAAAAAATAATAGATTCAAATAATCAAACCCATTGTCATTAAACCAAATGAAAGTAATGGTATTCAATGATGAATGCATTCCAAAGCTTTAATAGTACCCATGCTTAATCTAGCAATAGTTTCACTGTGGCCGCAGAGAGATGAAAAATCTTATTCAAAGCAATTATTTAGTTTTGGTACAAATCAGAAGTAAATAAACACTCAAAAGCGTGCACATGAGCTGTCTATGCAACTCCAACTTAGTTGTTGCATTTTCTCCCAAATAGAACTGGTGTCAATGCTCATCTTAGCATTGGGGTGGAGGGTAAATTCCAGGAAATGGATTTGGGAGGCAGAATCCTGCAGAGGGAGGTGGCGGGAAGACTCCTGCTGGCGGTGGTGGCGGGTAGACTTCTGCATATGGAGGTGGTGGTTGGTAGAGTGCATTTGATGGGCCTGAAACTAATATATGCATATTAATATATAATTAGTAGTCGAAGAAAATTATCAATTTATTCATACTGATCGTTAGAGTTTATGTATAGAGAAATAGAGAAAATGAATTATGTATTGATTTGTTTATTTACAATAGATACATACACTCCTTCATATATAGGAGATGGGAAGATGCTAAAGCTATACAGACACCATCATAGGAAAGGGACAGAAAGGAAAAGCAGCCGAAAGCACAATGCCACTACTGCCACTAATTATACATTAATCTAATCTATGTATATAGATTATATATATTATCTATGTAGATATATTATATGTATTAACAGCCCCCCTCAAACTCAAGGAGGATAGGTACTAACCAACTTGAGTTTGGAGAGAATAACAAAACAGGAAAGTAAACTGATAAATAAAATAAAATAGGATAGGAGACACTGTATGGTTGTGTCAAATCGTTGTTGAAGACACGGTATGGTCGTGTCACACCGTTGGAGAAGACACTGTATGGTCGTGTCGGACCGTTGTAGCAGATAATGTCTGGACAGTTTACGAGGTCATGCCGGACCGATGTAGAAGTTGACCGGAATCAATGTCGGGACAGTTTACGGGGTCATGCCGGACCGATGTAGATGCTGACCGGAATCAATGTCGGGACAGTTTACGGGGTCACGCCGGACCGATGTAGATGCTGACCGGAATCAATGTCGGGACAATTTACAGGGTCACGCCGGACCGATGTAGATGCTAACCGGAATCAATGTCGGGACAGTTTATGGGGTCATGCCGGACCGATGTAGAAGCTAACCGGAATCTATGTCGGGACAGTTTACGTGGTCATGCCGGACCGATGTAGAAGCTGTCCGGAATCAATGTCGGGACAGTTTATGGGGTCATGCTGGACTGTTGTAGAAGCTGACCGGAATCAATGTCGGGACAGTTTATGGGGTCATGCCGGACCGATGTAGAAGTTTTTCAACTCGTTTTGTTTGGCAAGAGATGTTTTGTGTGATTCGTGAAGTGGGACCACGTGGAAAGTCTTGAAGTGATTATGTGATAATTTGCTATATAAATAGTAAAAGATACGATACATAAAATAAAAAATAAAAGAGAAGATAAATAGAGAAAATTTGAATAACTATTTATAGTAAAGTTATTAGGCTCTTACGTGATAATTTTAGTAATTTTTTAAAATTTTATTTTATTTCATTTTTTTTTTTTTTTTTTTTTTTGGGAGAAATTTGTAAGGATAGATATATATATATATATATATATTTTTAAACAAAAAAACAAATTGTGTGGATGTTGATAGATTAATAAAATATGAGAGAGTCGGTGGAATAAAGTAAGGGGAATGATGGATATGATTAAAGTGGGTCTGGTGGAGAGAAAAGGGGACCAGAGAGAGAGAGGGAGTGGGTTGATTAAAAAAAATGTTTTCATCATAAAGTGCATGTGGGAGACCACGGGAAGTGAGAGTGAGAAAGTCTATTTGTGAAATCTGTTTGCCGGATTGAGAGAATGGGTGTAAAGTGAGAGAGAGAGAGAAAGAGATTGAGTGGGTGCCCCCCATGTGCGTGGCAGAGAGAGAGACCCAGCTAGAGAGTTGCAGAGAGAGTGAGCTGTTTGTGTATGTTGCAGAGAGAGAAGAGAGAGATGGGTTTGGTGTGTGCCGTGTGTGTGCTTGTGTATGCATGTGTTGTGTGCATGGTGTAGCAGTGTGTATATCAGTGTGTGTATTTTTTGTCAAAGCTGCCAAGAGAGAGAGGTGCTGAGAGAGTGAGAGAGCTCTAGAGAGAGAGCTGGGTTTGGTCTTCTGTGTGTGTCGGTTTTTCAGCTTCAAAAAGATGCCTACACCGAAAGAGAGAGAGAGGTTGATGATCGGTCTGTGTATCAGTGTGTGAATGGTGATGGCAGCGGTGGTGTGGTGTGTGATGGCAGCAGTGGTGCGGGGTGTGACGACATCGGTGGTGTGGTGTGTGACAGCAACGGTGGTGTGGTGTGTGATGGCAATGGTGGCGTGTGTTGCCTCATGCGTGTGTGTGTGTGTTGAGTGTGTCTCGACTGTGTGTGTGTGTTGAGTGTGTGATAGGAGCTGCTGCTGTGTGTGTGTGTGCCTCAATTGATGTAGAGCTCTCGGCAGAGAGCATGTCTAGAGAGAGAAAAGGTGACCAAACAAGTTAGTAGGGAGAGAGATGGGAACATCAGTTCAGGTGAAGTCACTGTGTGGAGTATACAGAGAGAACCCACTGTGTGGCGTCGCAGTTGGTATCACACCAACATCGGCTGTGGCCGCCGACGGTGTGCAAGGTGGCGTGGGTCGACGTTGGCCAGATCACAGCGTTGGTGGCTGTCGTGTGGGCCGACGGAGTGCTCGACGACGTGGGTAAGATCTATGTTGTAACAAAGCTGCAGCAAGAAATAGTGATGGTTCACGGCAGCAAGAAGTGTGGCAGCGGAGTGAAGGTATGTGTAGAGGTCCGGCGGGCTGCCAAGGCGAGACTGCTGTCCGCCGGTGAAGCAGAATGACTAGGTTGTTAACCTAGCTCTGATACCACGTTAGAGTTTATGTATAGAGAAATAGAGAAAATGAATTATGTATTGACTTTTTAAGTACAACCAACAAACAACAAACAAGCATTATATACAGAAATGACCGAAGTTTCAACCTTGGCAGGCGAGAACCTCCACTGAGCACAATGGTTGCTACACAGAACACAATCCAGACAAAAGTCTTCAGGCTGATCTCTAGAACTCTCACTATATACATATTATAACACAGTGAGCTAAAGTCTAGTGAATAACATTAATGTAAAGAGTGTTAGTAACGAATTACCAAACATATCATATCCATAAACATAGTCAAACAAATCATCCTCATATCCGAACATAATAATTGTACATATCATAGAAACATATTCACATCATCTTCCGAACTAAATAATCGGTTCTGGATACTGATTAAACACATATCACCCACAATGAAGTGGCTAAAAGATCTGTAATCACATATATGTCATGGACCCGGCATTAACATGTCGTTCCCATGACTTGGGACTATCTATGGACTGCCATAATAGATTTCAAACATAGGACATTCGTCACGTAAATAAAATGCAATCAGAAATCATAACTTATCATATCCATTGAACATAATTCGTTAATTTTTACAATAAACGTTACTCCACAGTGGCTTGCAGAAAAGTCAATCATCTTCGAACATTGACTACAAACACAAGTTGCATAACACAACAGATTTATCATTACACATTGACTTGGCAATTACGACTGAGCTTTTCTTTACATTATTTCTTATTCAGTCAATTCTCATAACTTATACACGTGAATCACATTCTCGGATCTCGGTTTGCTTATATTTTCTATCAATTACTCAGTCATTTTCTTAGCTTTATCTTTAAATGACTCAAGAATTCTATGCCTAAATATGCTCAGAAAATGATGGGAACAAAATATGAACATTGAATGTCTTCCAAAAATATGTGAAATGGCCTTGGTCACTTCAAGCGGACCTTTGGTTGCTCGAGTGGACTGCTCTGCTTGCAAAAGTACTGGACGGGTGAAATACGCTTGAACCATAACTCCTTCACTCGAGCGGTCAGGACAAAATCAAAGGTTACTCGAGCCACCAAGGTGGTCGCTCTAGTGGTCTTATAAACTGTTAAAACTACTGATACTTGAAAATGTTCGCTCGAGCGACCGCAAAAATTTTGGGT
The DNA here is from genome assembly GCF_004153795.1 of Camellia sinensis. Lineage (NCBI taxonomy): Eukaryota > Viridiplantae > Streptophyta > Magnoliopsida > Ericales > Theaceae > Camellia > Camellia sinensis. The sequence goes on from NW_021034795.1 coordinate 6,825, forward strand.
TTTTCAAACAAGTTTAAAGCTTCCAAAATGCAATTTCAAAGGCCAAACTCATGCCATGGCTTGTCTTTTTGAAGCTTCCGAAAACTTTTCCAAAACATAACATTATGAATTTTCACTAACCTCTTTTGCTCCAAAACTCATGAATTCACCAAAATTGAGTCAAAATTTCATGCTATATAAGTTTTATAAACCCTTTTTTTCTAAACACCATGGTTTTAAACAAATTTTGAGCTAAAAAGCTCCATAATGAGGAATCCTTTCAAAACCATGATTTAACTTAAACATGATTGAATTACACATGCATGTTACAAATAACTTTGATGATAAACTTAGATGCTTCAAAATTACTCAACATGGCAAAAACCGTCATGTTTATGCATGCATGTAAAATCTTCTCCCATTTTCTTCTAAGATTATAATGAACATGGAATCACTTCAAAAACTTCTGGTAAATTACATGCATGTACATCTATGCTCCAAATTCAACACGAATGATTAAAGGCTCATTGATCAAATGATGACTTAAACATTGTATGCATACGTGCATGTATAATTACAACCCAATTTCTTCATTCAAGCTCATTTACACAATCTAAATACATAATATTTTTAGTTGGATAACTAGATTTATAAATTGGGGCGTTGAATTCTTACCTAGAGTTTTCAAACACACTTGTTTCTTACACAATCTTAATACTCAAACACAAAAACCTTCAATTCTCTCTTCAATCTTTTCCTGTCTCTCTCTAAAATGCAAATCTCAGATTTTACCACTCAAATGAAGTACAATTGAGCTTAAGAATGAGCTTAAGGCTCATATATTATAGTCATGATGCTATTGTAAATATTAGGAACATTTGGCCCACCCCAAACCACACCTAATTATTTAAAACTGAATTAGTTTTTAATAAAATTGTTCATATGATTCTAAATTTTTTGAATACATAATTAATGTAACCAATTTCAGTTTTGGAGGCAATAAGGCTTCAATTTCTTAGATCAAAGCAGAATTCAAATTAGATTTTCTACGAGTAACAGATAGAAAGCCAATTAGCATACCAAATACACAATAAAACATGATGTTTTTTAATGCCTTAATTACACACCTCAATTACAATTTAGTAATTAATTACGGGTTGGGATTTGTTAGAGAGAGAGAGACTGAGAGAGAGAGAGAGAGAGATGCTGTAAAAGAAAGAGAGACAAATAGGGATATAATGGTTAGATAAAATATTTAAATAACAAAATTTGGTCCTTCACAATAATGTTTATTATTATAGAGGAGTTCTGAAAGAACTAATTTGTTTTGTCTTTTTAACAAGGAAAACGAAAAAATTTCCCAAAGGTGTATTTATATGACAACAATAAACATAGTATCTTTTCAAAGCCTTTCAAAGCACCCATTTTCAGTATAACATGTTATCATTTAAAGAAAAAAAAAATTTTGGTAGTGTTATGAGATCATTTTACTAATTCATATATTTTAGCTTGTATATTGAAAATTGCTAAGGTTAACTCAAACGATTTGAAATTCACCCTCTAAAGTTCATTCAATTTTACGACTTGATGATAGATGGATTGGCTTGGGGTGTGAAAAAAAATCTAACCTCACCAAAAACAATTTGATTTGAAAAATATCTCAATCCAAACTCAACCATCCATCACACCCCTGGTTTCAATAAGGAGTTGATCCAGCCAGTTGGATAAGCATTAGTACGTATATTTAGAAGTCAAAACAAAGAAGACTGCAAACCAAAAATAAGAAGTTTGGGCTTTGTTGAGACCATATATTGGGTGTTGATTTATGCAACTTGAATCGGAAGAATTGCACCTCCTTGTGATTATGAATGTTACCTAGACCAAGACCAATCCATGGATCATGATGTAATTTATTCATTTTCAATGGTTGTCCTTCGATTGGGTCAATTAATCATACTATACACACTTGTGGTATAGATAATAAAGTAAGGACCAGCTCTTTCATAATCATTCTCATTCCATTTCCATGCACATGCTCTGCCAGAATGAGCGTTGAAATTGTATTAGTGTTGGTCTTCTATTGCATCCATTACTTCAGCAAGTTGGCATAAATTTTGCAGTAGTCTATTCAAGAGTTTATGCCCACTTATAGTATGTATTAAGGGCCAAAGAGACTAATAATTTCAAGTCAAACTCTCCATTTCACCATGAACCTCTAACCCAAACAGAAAAAAAAAATAAAAAATGTAATTACAAAATTTTGAGTGACATTTTTATTATTCTCTTCGTCTATGGCGGATATTGTTAACAATCCACCAACAAAAAAATCCTCATAAGGTTTCCTCCATCCTTTTTATATCATAATAGGGTTCTCATCATGTTTTAATTCAAGTTGTGCATAACACACGTGAGCGTCATGGTGGCCGGACGATATCGGAGACTGATCAATGTGGATATATGAATCTTTATTACATGGGTCTATTCAGGGCCACATTCATCAATTCATCACCTTTAATTTAACCTATTCACTGCTTCCCGTATTTTTTGTTCACTTAGTTTTATTTATTTGTCACAATTATGTAATTCTTTTCCATTAATGGGTTTTGAAGATCCGACTACTTTTATTGCACTGTGAAGGACAAATACAAGAAAAGCTGGGCTCAATCTGTACAACAACAAATATAGCACCACCAGGAAACACCATATGCAACACCAAATTCAACCATGCTCCACTGTTGCCTCCTCCTTCCCTGTATATGCCTCACAACCACCACGTTCCGGCAGCTCCTTACCAAGCAGTTCCCACCCTACTCTGGCTTCATCTCAACCCAACATGACAAACAACCACCTCCCATATTCAGCCCCTATCCGCCTCCGCACCCTATACTGCTGTTCATCTAAACCATGATAACCCCTTCCTCCCATATTCAGCTGCCACTCCAAACACCACATACTCTGGCGATCTCAACCACCCCACCACCCATATTTCAGCTCCTGTTCCTGCTGTCAGACATATGCTGGTTCGTCTCCCGTCGCGTTGACACCCCCTCGCTATTTCAACGCCACCATGTCTCCTTCTGCAACATACCCTCCTAATCTGCAACAGTATTCCAAACGCAACTGATCCTCCTGATTCGGCAATGTATCCGCCATCGTTCTTATGCCTCCCACATCAATCATCTGAAATTTTAAATCCCCTGCAGGCTATCCTGGACAGCCATACCCACCGCCTCCTCAATCTCAAAGCCGCGCCCTTCACAGTCGTACGCCTCATTATTCCGCCTCCCCACAAGCCGCAGCTTCTCAAACCATACCCACCTCCTTCTCAAGCCACCCCTTTCAACAGTACATACTCATACCCAGCGCCTTCTCAAGATGCCGAGTATCAAGCCATAGCCGCCGTTCCTCCTCAAGCCACCATTTCACAGCCTAACCCCTCATTCACAGCCGTATCTCTCTCCTCAGGCCTCCATTTTGCTATCCACCAGGTATGTTTAATTTTCCATAGTAACTCTATGAATACAGAAACCAAACACTGAATCGGAACACACAAAAAAAAACATTGGATAAGATAATTTCCTATTTCTTGTCTTACCATTAGACAATGTTTTTTGTTAAAAATGTTAAAATTTTCCGCTATGTGTTGTGCCTCGCTACATAGCTCTATAATTCCATTTTTTTTTATCAGTGTTAATATATTATATTATTACATGATAATATATATTAATTTATATACATAGATTAGATTAATGTATAATTAGGGGCATAGTGCATTGTGCTTTCGGCTGCTTTTTCCTTTCTGCTCCCTTGCCTATGATGTCGTCTGTATAGCTTTAGCATGCTTCCGCATTCCTAATTATATGAAGGAGTGTGTGTATCTATTGTAACATCAACAAAT